>OFHS01001171.1:6247-30492 GCA_900245855.1 Calvadosia cruxmelitensis
ACAAAGCATCGCATGTCTTCTGTCGTTTGCCGTAGTTTGCTACTTTGGCAGCCTGAAAAACAATCATGTCAGTAAGCATAGCACTTCAAAGTGCAAGTCAACAACAACAACAAACAATTATCCGATCCAGTTTAAGAAAAGAGGCAGGAAGTCTCGCTATCACAAAGAAATTAGTTCCTTAACAAACTCTAAGAAGCGTTTATACCTGCTCAGTACAGTGTCTTAACATGCCTACGTAGGCAGCATTTCAAGCCAGCATCAGTCAGAAGTGCAACAATTTAACAGAAACCACACATTATCTTTTCTTGAAGTTCTTATCTATCGAAATGTTATAATATTGTCAATAACAAACTACAATGCCATCATTCCTAACAACCTGACCTCAAGTGATGGTGACAAAGCTTAACTCTTATTTTGCCAATGTCTTTACTGTTGAAAACAATTTGATTCCGAATTATGATCGAAAAGAACTGGCGACTAAGTCAATCAGTTTTGTTCATTTTTATTCCCAAGTTGTCTTTACTTTGGAAGATTTGCGTCAAAGACCTCCACATCATCAGATATCTAGCGTTCTTTTTCATTCTTTTTCAAGTACGGCAACTTTGCCCAATGTTTAAAAGACTGCGCTCGTCAGTCTTAATATTTTTAGAAAGGCCATTCCATTCTGAGATCAAATTATCGCCCCGTATCACTAATTTGCATTGCATGTAAAGTGATGGAGAGTTTAATGTACAAAGAGCATTATGTCTTTCCTTCTGGAAAGTGGATTGATTTTTAGTGATCAGTTTGGACTCCTATCAAAGAAATCAACAACTGATTGTGGTCTCTGACAGACGGTGTGCCCTCCATTAACAACCGACTCCGTATTGATCCCGTATAGATATCGGTTTTTGAAAAACCAGAAGCCTATGGAGTGTCACATGAGGTCTTTCTTTTGGTAAGATCTTACTTGAGTGGCTGGTCACAACAAATTGCAGTGTTCCACTACTGCTCTCATGACTTGACACCTCGACTTATCATACCGTTCCACACCCCCTTTACCATCTCAGGCGCGTGCTAGGGAACTTTCCCCCAGGAGCGAGGGTGGCGCGAGGTCTTAGCATACGGCTATAGGATCTGATTTGGGGCCGCTTTTGTTTCTTTCGTACACTAACTCATGTCCTGCTATTGACGTATATACACGTTTTGAAACCAGTCAAAAGTAGCAACATATAACAATTCAGAAGGTTAGTCCCTAGCAATCAGCCAATGAGCAATCGATAAAGCGACTTCAAGTCTTCAATTAACTAGTTTTGTGAGCAGGACAAGGGTTAACAATATCTCGTGCATCATTTTAGCATTCAAGAACATCACATTACATCAGAACATACTCATTATAAACCTCCACCAAACACTAAATAAAGATCAACTGAAAATTGATCAATGATCGCAAAGGATTTTGTAAGTAAACCGGTTCTATTTGCATTGATTGAAGTTGAACAATGACAATTCACTGTCAGCATGATCAAGAAAAGGACGTTACCTCAAGCCAAATATCCGACACGTCATGCACCATCATGATGATGGCACCAATGCGGAAATGACCAGAGATGTATGAGAAACCAATGAGCCAGACGGTGAGGATGTGATGAAGAAACATTTGCCAGAAGTCCTAAATGGAGAACACAAAGAAACAAGAAGGAAGTTACAACAAGTGACTTGTTCAACTGGTTTTACTGTACCTTGTTTGAATGAAATTTCCGTGGTTGGCTAACCCGTACTGCAGCACCAGCGCCATTTTCACAAAATGTTATCCAAAGTAAATCTTGTAATCATAATGTAAACAAAAAGCAGGACTTTAGCGTCCTGGTTTTTGACTTGAGGGAACTGGTTGATCAATTTCCCAGATATCAAACGCTAGTCATAATGCGGGTTATTATCTTCCGTAAAGGACATGACCATAACAATTAAAAACTAAACAAATCATTTATCATAAATGCATACATTAGCATACATTAGCATACATTAGCATTCCACAGTAGAAGGTGCCCAAATGACAGTAAGGTGCCCAAATGATATCCATGCTGCATTATGATGCTGCAGACCATTTGACCATTGCCACAAGCAGCACAGACAGAGAGATATTGCTCAACAAAAACCCATTATTCAGCCCCAATGTCGCACAATACTGCATCCGCTTTCTGAAATGCATTGATTCTGCTCAAATTGGTTGCAATAATTTACGACTGAAGTTACACATTGTCGTATGGCGCACTGGTGTTTGGTCATACCTTTCGCTTGACGTCAACAAACTGTGAAACCATGAGAGAGAGATAGAAGGACAATTGGAAGATGTTGAGATATCGCATGCCATCTGTCATGGGTTGCTAAGACAACAAGGACAATAGAAACTCGCAAGTACAGTTGGATCAACTGCCAACACAACAACAACAACAACAACAACAACAACATAATACTCACGTGTTTAATGAAACCAAGAAACCAGGCTTCGATGTCGTAGAACCATTCAGTCTAAATAGAAAGACAACATCATGGAGAACGCTATCAACAAAATAATTCTTACTTGAAAATACAAAAGAGAGATGAGCTACTAGACCAACAGGTATGAGATCATACACGAAGGAATGCCTCACCGGAACCAGAACGGCAACTTCATGGACGAACAACAGGAAGTAAACCACAAATCGCCAGCTAAATGAAGCAACAAAAGCCAGTTAGAAGCAACGGACAAGAGCAAGACTCATGATCATCATTATCATCATTTCAGATGGTGCTGTTACATTCATGAATAGCCCGTTCCTCCCTCCGTTTGCGTACAACTTCATCTCAAGAAGAACTTAAAAGATGTTGGTGCTGGCTCTCACTAATTCCACCTAGGTGTTAGAATGCTCACCATGACTCTGTTGCCTTCTTAAGTAACTTTGGCTTGCCAACATTCCTCTTCCGCCTGAACCAGACTCGTACGCGTGACAAACTCCATCCTAGTTGCTTGCTAAGCCCTTCCACGCGTTCTTGCGAAGGACTATGTTGCTGTTTGTATACCTTCTCGCATATCGCATTGGGCTCTGGTAATTTCTCAGAGGCATCTTTGATACCAAGGCGACGACAAAAAGGAGCAGCTAAGAACCTACGGATGCAATGCCACACGTCACAATATTAAAAACAACGCAAGTGTCACATACGTGGCACAACAACGCACACCGCAATCAACTTACACAAATATGGCAAGTGAATCTCAGAAAAGAATGCCTTAAAACTTCCACTAAGATATTGTCAAATAGGGTGCAACCACTACTCGAAAAAGGAAACCAAATTTGAGGCCAGTTCTGAACTCCCAAACAGTGGAATCCGCTTAATTCGAAGTGTCAAAGGACCGTAAATATCCTTTGAATTATACGAACTTCAAATTAGGAATAATAGGACAACAATAGACAGAAGACAACTGCGCGAGATCAAGGGACCGAGATCGTAGTTCGAAATGGATGAATATTCGAATTACAGGTCTTCGAATTAGGCAGATTCTACTGTACTCAGATTACACTGAGAAAAATTCCAACTGCAATTTCACAAATGATTTGAACTCAAAACGGAAGTCACATAAAAAGAATCACTACTCTACATGGCATTTGTTTAGCTAGTCTCTATCAGTAGAATAACAATAATAAATTTGTACTGTCCTAATACTCTAACACTGCTTTCTCAGTATTAATTTATAGAATCATTTCAGTTTAGCCTTTTCAGGATTTTTTTTACATCTCCTTTTTGTGCAGATTGATTTGCAAGCTACAGCAGAGGCGAAAGTGGAGTATTTGAGGCTTCAAAAATATTATTGTTCTGTTTCTTGCTCTAAGCTTTCATCGAGTCAAGTTGAACATGTTTGACATACTGAATGGCACCCGGGAGGAAATGGTGGTCATTGCCAGTATCTGTTTTCTGCCAGTGCAACAGCAGTTTTAAAAGAGAATGCATCGTTTGTTAATACTTCTATGTTGTTGCCTGTGTCTTCTGCTCTTGAGAGTCAAGATGTTTTTCCAATTTGCTGGCATTGAATTGCAGCAACTAAAGCTTAGGACAAACAGGCAAATTTCAGGCGAATCAAATACAATTCTCAATTAAATTTGCCTCCACTTTCAGTTTTAAATTTCATCTAGCCGAGGCGAATGAATTATGAGCAATTTCTATTTAATCTAAATGCTATCTCCCTCTGCATCTATTCTTGGCAATCTAAAAACACAACTATAGCAAACCGGGCTAACTGCTTCTTGCAATGTTGTAACTGACCACGATGCTGAGGACAACAGATTCATGCCATGAGATGACATGTTTGCTGCTGATTAATGATTCACAAATGCAACGTTTTTACAAGGGAAAGCGTTAATCATCACTAGCCTTAACAAAATATTATCAAGAAACCACTTTTGGCATCAACATAGTGACGTGTTTCTTCTCCCTCTCATTGCTAACATGGTTACTGTTCATGTTTGCGTGCAGCAGCAAGCCTCTAACATCCGACGTAGTGGAAAGCAACCAGTAAACTGAATTGTCACTGTGATTGGTGTAGAAACACCCGCAACTGATTTACATCCGCCCATTCGATGCAAAAAGAGAATTAACTTTCCTCTTGGAGCAGATTTAACTGAATTGAATTGCCTGAAATCCAAAACCCTTTGGAATGAGTAATTGTAATAGTGATGACAGAATTGTGAAAATGTCACATGACCGTGACCTCACCGAATAGCAAGGCCAAGTGAGCCAGTTGCCACTCTAGTGTCACTATAAAACTCAGTGACACTTTCAGACTGCCTACTTTGGATTGGAAATCCCAAAGAAATACACAATAGATTACAATGTACATGTGGTGGTTGACTCTAAAGCAACCAGATAGCCAATCAACCAGCTAAGGGCCTGTTTACATGAGTCGGGCCAGCCCGGCTAGACGGGCTGACACCTTTGAGTGAGATCGTTGCCTGTTATTGTTTCGAATTGTTTCTGTGCGGTGCGTTTATATGATTGTCGGGCCAGCCAGGTGAGGTGGGATCTCATCTCATTACCGGTGGGATCCAACCTGGGTGAGGTGAAAAAATGCAACAAAATGCCATATAATATCAGGCGGGCTGGCCCGGCAGTTAAGTTTTCTACGCAGGCGCATGCGTGACATAAATTTGACATTTGGTGCCAACGGATAATCTGTCGACTTGTGTGCATTGATAAAAGCTCAATATTGCATCTTTCTTTCGCTTTTAATCATCATTACACATTATGGAACCCAAAGCAAACAGTTTCGATCGAGTGGTGAAGTGATCGAGCTTGTAATTAAACATAATTTTTATTCTAATTGTCCTGTTCCGTAAAAGGAGTTACAGAGTGCACTGGTAGTAAAATAGAAGGACAGCCAGAGTTTATGCAGACCAAAAGACGTGTTCCTAACGTCAAAAATGTGGCGAACACGCTTGGGTCGAAGAAACAGAAACCAGCCCGGCGAGAATTTGCCGCGCTGAAGCAGGGTAAGCCCGGACAGGAAATTCCCATATAAACAAACGACCAAATTAGCCCATCCTGGTGCTAACAGGGCTGGCCCGCCTCATGTAAACAGGCCCTAAGTCTGATTCCTGCAGTAACTGGACAGTGGGGACAATATGAACACTTGAAAATTTTGCCATTGGGAGTCTACCCGCAAAGACCATTGGAGAAACTGTTTTTCAAGAGAACAGATGATAAACAATTTCTTAAGCTTCATGTATTACCATAGTAACCACGAGCAATGATAACAAAACAATACAGTAGGCATTCAAGCTATTTTGCAGATGCAACATTTCCATGCTCTGAATGCGTTTTGCATATTCGCGTCCTGGCACGCCCGGAAACGCCCAGAGACTGTCGTGCAAAGACAATAATGCAAGAAATGTCCGACAAATTCACGAATACTGTGTAAATTTGGGGAAATGCCGGGCCTGCAATGTGAGCAAAACATTCGCCCTTTTTAGTTGTAATCATATCTAATTTTCCTAAGCAATTTTTCTGGAATGGGAATCTTTCAGATCTAGAAATTGCAACTTGTTGCTGAAGTTGCAAACTGTTTGCAGAGCAATGTCCTATGTTGACATTGCAGACAAAGTAATGTCCGTCTCACACGGCTAAGCCGAAGGCATTGCTCCGTGGTGGAAACGATAAAGGGGCGAGGGAGATAAACGAGAGATAACCAATGCAAGGCTCACCTTTCAAACAGGACACGAACAAGCACGAGCAAAATTGCCCAGAGTGGGATGCTGTACAAGTCGTCGAATCTTGGCTTGCGACACTCTGGCGTGGACTCAAGATCAGCCCAGGTGACGCCGGTGGGCAACCAGAAGTCTTCTTCCCAGAACCAATCTGCTATCCACATAATTACGTTTCCTAAGGGTCAGGCTGCAGTGCTTGCCACAATTTCATCGATTTACAGTTGCATAAGTTTGTCACTTGGATCAGGCTCACAGTCGGCTCCAGCGAAGTGACGCCATGGTGCCAAGAAACGGCATGTGATTACCCAAACCGAGGCAGCAAGGTCCCGGATGCTGACGTCATATCCACCGTAGAACAGCGTGGAACAGCTGATTGCAAAGAATATTCACGTCACAGTACTACATGTTGTTTGAAATCAAGTTTGAAATTGGCAATATTTACAGATTTTTTGAGCTGGCAGGGTAGTGCATTCCAAAGTCTGACACCAGTAGACGACATCATCATCATTATAATTATTTGTTTAGCCTCGCCTTTTACTACAATATTCAGATGCATATTACAGCTACATCTGGCTGGGTCACGCTGCACCGAATGGCGAGTAATTAACTGTATACAGAATTTGAATAAGTAATTCTAAAAGTATGTACTTGATATGTCAAAGGCAAGAATCATGGCTTTGTTAAAATGTGACTTCCTGGCAGTGATTAAAATCTCGGGGTGAGAGGCTAGCAGATGGTTAAAGAGACAAGCTGCTTGAACACAGAATGAGTTTTTCCGTAAGAAGTTTTGAATGTACGGATAAGGCAGTCTCCTCTTCAATATATCAGCCATTCAATGACTGCCTCTGCATGTTGAATCCATCTTTCTCGTTCGGTCGTGGTTATGGACATTCGTTTTCTTACGTGCATTAATTACTGGCTCGTGATTTCTCATCTTTTTAATCGCTGTTTTATTTTAGTCGATATCCACGGATCAAAACAATATTATTTCATTGCAAGGGTGAGCACCTTGTTCTTTCGCCTTATCTCTGACGTCACTGCTATTGTTTATCTTGACGTCATCGTCATAGGATTGCCCAAGAGATGATCGATGCTTTTTGTGATTTTAATCCCGTCTTTCGTCTTCAAGATGTTGCAACCCTAACGCCAATTATCAGAACTTGGTCGAAGGCGACCCACAATTTCATGTAGTAGTATCGAAATGGCAAAACCAACGCATTGAACTGAAGGACAGGAGAACGAGTAGTCTTTCCAGACGGCTGTTACTCGCTGACTTTGAATCCGACCGCCAGCACCAGCACGGTCTGATGGTTCTTCATTGTCCCAAGTGCTCGTTTGTTTTATGGGACACATCCAGCAGCAGGTCCTTGTGGTTTCTCAAGAGCCCTCGCTAACCTGCCACGCGTCACCATCGCACGCCTCCATCACGCCCCACGTGTTCAACTCATGGTTGTTCGCCATGTTGTAGAAGTAATTAGTCAACTAAAATAGTGAAAAAACACCTTGACATATTCATGGCACGATTTGCGGCGATAGTTCCCAAACAAGTGTACCTCCTGAGCAGATGTAAGCATTTTCAGAGCCGGCGTCTTCGATTGGAAGTAACTTCTCCTTACATGCAGCAGCGGCCCATTCATGTTTGTTCGCATTTCACGTGTACAGTCACGCGTGACGTAAGTGGAAAGACAATAGTTCACGTGAACATCGTGCTTCAATTTAAATATTCCACCAATCAGTGTAGGGCAATCAGAAATGCGATGTATTGATTGGCTACATTCGTGGAGCTTCCACTGACTTGCCGGCGTATAAATGCTTGCAACACCCGCGCTCTCTGGTTGAAAATGGCGTCCGAGCAGCAGGTCGTGTGCGAAAACGAGAAAGCTCTGAAGCTTCTTGATGATGAGGTAAGTGGTAGACTAATATATTTGAGACAAACCAAGTTGATTGATAGTCTTGGTTTAAAATAACTGGTTTTCTTATTTTTCTGACTTTTTCAGAAGTGCACGACTGTTATCATTGTGACTCCTCAAGAAAGCGCGCCACAAGAAGAAAAAGATGTGGACCCGTACGCGCTCACTGAACACTTGACACCAACTGGAAAGCTTTTCTCAGGTACAATCCTGGTTCTTATACTAATTTACTTTACTTTCCTGCCTAGTTTGAATTCTTTTTTGAAGTTTTTTGAAGTTTTGGTGGACTTTAGTCTTAGGACAGCGGTTAACATTTTGGCGCGTGATTGCCATTGTCAAATTATTCCAATTAACATTTCAGAGATGTCTGGAAAAGAAAAGCTACAGCGTGTTGCAATCAACTGCATGAAAATTCTCCTTCTGGTCGGTCTCTTGTACATGTTCATCTGCTCGCTGAGTTTCTTGAGTTCCGCGTTCCGTCTCCTCGGGGGCAAGGCAGCCGGCGAGGCATTCTCATCCAATGCCATTTTGAACAACCCAGTGGCCGGTCTCATGATTGGAGTGCTCGCAACAGTCCTCGTCCAAAGCTCATCCACTTCGACGTCCATCGTTGTCACCATGGTGGCTTCTAAAAGTGAGTTGCTATTTTGTTGATTTAATTAAGTTGTGCCGTTTTGTCGCGTGTCGTCGTGTTTGTACAAGGATAGTCTGCGGTAGTAAGATTGCGCAATACGGCTGACACCTCTGTGTTTCATTGATTGCGGTCTGGTGATGGGGCTTCGGTCCACGTGTGTTTGTGTGTTTGAGGTCGAACGATCTCTCTCTTTCACCCGTTTAGTCATCCATGTCCGTCCTGCCATTCCGATCATCATGGGCGCTAACATCGGTACATCTGTCACCAACACGCTGGTGTCCCTTGCCCAGGCCAACGACCGCTCGCAATTCAGACGCGCCTTCGCCGGTGCCACAGTCCACGACATGTTCAATATCTTGTCCGTGTTGGTCTTCCTGCCCCTCGAAGTGGCCACTGGCTACCTCTACAAACTCACCAGTATACTTGTACGCGACCTACACCAGAAGGGAGGAGCGCAGAAGCTGGAGCTACTGAAGAAGATCACTAAGCCGTTTACGTCGCTCGTCATCCGCCTGGACACCAAGGTCATCGAACGGATTGCCCAAGGCGACAAATCTGCCATGCAGCAGAGCCTTGTCAAGTACTGGTGTGACAAGGGTAAGAAGGTCATCACTACCCGTCTCGTCAACAACACCAACAATGCCACCATTGCACAGCAAGGATGGTTGAATGAGACAGTCACAGTGCATTCGCAGCCCTGCTCCTTCTTGCTACACGACACGGGCTTTGGTGACTCTGCTGTTGGTGCAATCATGTTGGTTGGCTCACTTGTCATCCTTTGCTGTTGTCTGGTATTTATTGTCAAGTTGCTGCATTCGATGCTGCGTGGACAGATCGCCGTTGTTATCCGCAAGACCATCAATTCCGACTTCCCCTATCCCTTTGGATGGCTGACAGGCTACTTCGCCATCTTGGTTGGTGCTGGCATGACTATCCTTGTCCAATCCAGCTCCATCTTCACCTCAGCTCTGACTCCTCTGGTTGGCCTTGGCATCGTCTCCCTTGAGCGCATCTATCCCCTGACCCTAGGCGCAAACATTGGCACTACCGGCACTGGGATCTTGGCTGCCCTCGCCAGTTCTGGGGATCGTCTTGGCTATGCTCTGCAGATCGCTCTCTGCCATCTGTTCTTCAACATCTCTGGCATTTTGTTATGGTATCCCCCTAAATTCATGCGCCGTGTCCCCATTAACATGGCAAAGGGCCTTGGCAACATCACAGCTGACTACCGATGGTTTGCACCGGTCTATGTGATATTGTTCTTCTTCGTGGTGCCTGCTACTGCCTTTGGTCTGTCCTTGGCTGGATGGTACTACCTATTGGCTGTGGCGTTGGCCATCGTCCTGCCTGTCCTGTTTGTTGTCATTGTTAATTTCATCCGCCCAAGGCGTCCTTCCATTCTACCACGTCTCCTGCACTCCTGGGATTGGGCTCCCCTCTGGACACGTTCCCTAGAACCCTACGACAAGGTTGTCATCAAATTGTGCAAGTACACAGGCAAGCTTAATGTCAGAACTATTCTGAAACGGACCCGTGCACAGTCGCATATCTCCAGTCACACCTACGACCTCAGATCACAAGGCAACGACGGAGAAGAAGACCTCAAGATCAACAGTGTCGTGTGATTGTCCTTTGAGTCCTATCTTAGAAAATCATCCAATTGCTGCTTCGTTGGCGGGGTGAATGGTGCTTTAGCTAGGTGATCACACATTTAGAGTTGATCGTGGTGCATTCTCAGTTCATCTAAGACAATTTATTTATTCCTAGGAGGTGAGTTAGTAGGATTGTGGATATTGTACATATAAGTAGGTAGTATTTGATATCAATATGATTGATGACACCATCATGAAATGATAAACATTGACGGCTTGCTTCTCATTTTATTGCCCCTTTGTTGTCACCTGTGCATAGTGTTTGTTCCATTCCTCGTGAGTGCAGTGGCCATTGCTATCCCCTTCTGTCTGTTTGTCCTTGTGAATGGGTGGCCACAAGTACTCGGGTTCATTTCTTGTTCTAATTGAGTCTTTGTTGCCTGTTCTCGTAGGGTCTGCTGCGATCGCTGCTTTGCGGTCAATTGGGCGCGCTAAATGCTGCGCTCCTCCTCTGCATGAAATGCAATGCTTTGTAGTCTTTTTATATTGCAATCGAGTGTGCCTCCCTTCTGCTTGCTCATGGGTCGCCCATCCCCTTTCCTGTGTTCGCTATTTGCATGCGTGCGTACAGCACGAGAGAGAAGTGAACGGGCTGGGGTATGAGGCTGACTTGTTGGCGTTATGACGTGTCGGGCTGAGCACCTCGTTGCGTTGATTATGATGCCGTTGTAATGTAATTGACTGTCAATAATAAATCATGTGATTGATTCAGTGATCTGGTTGTGTTCTCTCGTGTTGTTTGATTGCGTCATCGAAGCCGTCGAGTGATCTGATGAAACTGTTCCATTCGCCACTGTATTATCGGAATACAGTAGAGCGCGTTGCTCCACAACTGAGACAATCAAGCGAATATATGGTTGGTGGGATGGGTTGATAAGTTATTGAAGGGTGTACCTCAGAAAGGCTCTCAGTTGTTCCGAAGGCTGCGACACGGTGGGCCGTTTCAGTATGATCGCAATGGCCTACTTGAAACCAGGGTGATGTGATGTTTCAAATGTATGCACTGGAGTTGCAGTGAACTTTTGAAATTAAATACAATCAATTCGTTAGATGATTAGGCAAAGTTTTGGAAGATGACATGATGAAATTGGAAACTGAATTAACTACTAAAAACTGTGTTTGGGAAGAACTCAAATCGCATTTAGAAATAGACTGACCGTGCGTAATTCTATACAACGATTTGTAATCTTTGATCAAGTGCAGTCCCAGTGCATTATGGGGTGTATGCTGGTTGACCTCTGTCAGATTCGATTCCGACCAAAACATAGATAGATAGATAGATAGACATTTATTTCAAACAATCACAGTGGAGTATACAAGAAGCAGATAAACAATGGCTAAAATATGTACATGTGAAAGTTTGACGTGACTCCGTAAGCAAAAGCTGCTTGTTTATTGGAGCACGCAAAGGATTACAAAGAATCCGAAGAATCATTGAAAAGAAGAGGAAAAGAAATACAGTGACGATTTATTATATTGACCAAATATCAATAATTAGAAGGGTACTTTTGGCAAACATAGCAAGTTTTTATAGTACAAGTTTGATAATAAGACTCAAGAATGTAGGACTTGATATTCCTCAAGAAAAGCTTTCGAGATAAAAAACAATCTGTGCAGCTGGGGAGCTTGTTCCAGATATGTGGAAACTTGTAGGTGGGCAGGCNAAATTTATCAGTACAATAGAGAGAAGAAATCAATCATTGAAAAGAAAAAGAAAGGAAATACAGTGACGATTTATTACATTGACCAAATATCAATAATTAGAAGGGTACTTTTGGCAAACATAGCAAGTTTTTATAGTACAAGTTTGATAATAAGACTCAAGAATGTAGGACTTGATATTCTTCAAGAAAAGCTTTCGAGATAAAAAACAATCTGTGCAGCTGGGGAGCTTGTTCCAGATATGTGGAAACTTGTAGGATACTGTGATAAATATTAATACTGCAATTGTTCTTCCCTACACCAAGTTCAATTCTAAGAAAGTAGATACATGAAACGAGAGTAATTATTGTCCAGAACATGTTTTCAATGTGAGAACAATTTCTTCTTTCAAGCAATATTTTCTTAAATGTAGTACAATAATACTTATTCTGGCAAGTCGCATATTACTAGGAAAAATCTCTATTTTACCCACGATCTACTTAGAAGAATACCGAGAAGAATTCTTGTCCAGAGCATATTTTTCAATGTAGTAATATTTATAATTTGCTTAGTAATTTGTGGCTACGGTGTGGACACGTATTATTATAAAATGTACATTCTCTTAGGAAGAAACTGGGATTTAAATATTGCCTAGCTGCAATTTTGTGGAGTTATGACCATCCAACACATAATAATCCAACACATGAGTGGTAGAAATCTGTACAAGATTTAAGAATGTATTAATTGAAATGAGAAACTGCTCTCACTCTGGAAAATACGTTCTGGATAAGATATTTTTAACCATGTTTCAACTCTCGACTTTCTTAAAATAAGAAATGGCGTGAGAAAAACAATGGAAAAATTAATGTTTCTCTCAGTAAATCGTGGCTTACAGCATGGACACAGTATTTCTTGTACTAGAGTTAAGAAGATATTTCTTGAAATGAGAAATTGTGCATTCAAAATAAAACATATTTTTGCAGTGTACGAACCACTATAAGATAACAATTCGAGATTTCACAATCTTATTGGTCACCTAATATCATCATTTTAAGACAGATGAACTTTTGAATGTGACGAGGAATCCAATCAAACACCTTCATTGTTGGTAAATAAAGGATTCCCTAGTAACTAAAATTTCACATAGAAAACCAAGTGGTAGCCATTATGGCTTTCAACATGCAAATTGGAATTGGCACAATGTCAGATCCAGAACTTGACTCCAGACGCCTTTCACTTCAAAACATCAAAAAACGAATGAATAGAAAGCGTTTGATTTTGATGTCCCTTTGCAAATGCACCCATAGATTCCCATTTTTTAGGAAGAGGCTGGGATTTAAATATTGCCTAGCTGCAATTTTGTGGAGTCATGACCATCCAACACATGAATGGTAGATTGCTAGGCAAGATGGCGGTACAGTGAAACCTGTCTATAGTGGTCACCTATGGGACCTGAGAAAAATGACCTTTATAAACAGGTGACTTTTCTGTCCAGGTTGATTTCTATAGAAAGTGTCATTTTTGAGTTATGAAGAGTGGTCTTTATACACAGGTGGCTGCTCTATAGAGGTGGCCACTAATACAGGTTTGATTGTAGGACAAATGGACAATTATTGCTTACCCTTTCAAGCGTGGCGCGGAGCGCTTTCTTGTCTTTGTCCAATCGTATCTGAGCCCGCTCCAGCTCTCTCTTGGAGTGTTCCACTTCTGCAAGAGCCCGTTGTTGTGCGGTCAATTGGTCTTGAAGTGCTCGTTTGTCTTCCTAAAAGAAAACAAGGAACAACCTCTATATATCTTTTGGTATGAATCCAAAACGTGTGAAAATCATTTAAAAAATAAGTGAAATGGGAACCCTCCGTAAAACCATGCTAAATAATAAAAAGCCTGTGAAAAAGCATGTAAATTAGAAAACAGGGTGAAAAGGCATTTGAAAAGGGTCTTTTCACACGGTTTTGACACCATTTTCACATGATTTTCGAATGAATTTCATTGCTCAGGTTCATAGTATTTGAATGTTTCCGTGTTCTGCATAGATAATGAAATGTGTTTCCACGGTTCCAAGTAGTGAACAAGGATCTGTAAATCAATGTTTGGGTAACACTTCAAATCTAAACATTCCAAGTCGAACAGCTTCTGTCTCTGTTACCCAATAGAGCTCGGAAAGATGGTCAAGATCCAATCAGAGAAAGATGCATTTCCCTTATGATCGGAAATGTTAGAATTCACCTTTTTGATATGGCGTGGCAAATTTCAATTTTCATAGGCTATGTCTCAATTCGTTTAATTGTTCCATTTTCAGTTTCATGAGTTAGGCAAAATCAACCGAGTTGGAGAAACTAGTACATTTTCATCCATCTCAGCAACCATCAACTTGAAGAAACTATGTGCAAGTGGTCCTTCAAAGTTCAGATAGTACGATTTGTACTAAGCAGCCACGAAGAGACCATGTGAGATATTGCTTTACTGGTCTCAGGGCCCGAAGATTGTCAAAAAAGACACTCTTTTTAAATTATAGGAGCTTTTAAATCTAGTTGATTAAACTGACTTAATTTTAGACTAGTTCAGGGGAATGTAAATGAATTTGTTACATTGAAATTACCATTTAGTAATTTGAACTATGGGAAATAAACTTTTATTCGGTGTGCAGCTCCACGTACGTGTAATTTGCTGGCTCTTGCAAGTAGTTCCTCTTCGTTCTCTTGTCGTGCGGAGATGGTCTGTTGAAGTTGCCGAACATGGCCTTCCAGCTCAAGGCGCTTCACCTGTTGATCGCATTGCAAGACAATTACAACAAGCAAAATTGGTTTATGCACAGTTGAATCCAACTTTTTAGTCCAATTTTTTTATTCCGCTTGTCGAATCTGATCGTTTAATCTGAGTGTCGAGTCCGATTGTTGAATTTCGATTGTTAAATCTGATTAATGAATCCGAATCAGATTTTTGAATCGGATTGTTGAATCCAATCCAATTGTTGAATTCGATTGTTACATCTGATTAATTGATCTACTCATGTCATACTTAATTGCCTATGCACTGAAAAATATGTTCTAGACAAGAATTTGCTTCTTGTTTCAAATATTAACCTTCTCAAACTAAGTCATTGGTCTTAGTACGAACAATAGCAACTCAGACTTGGTAATTTGTGGCTTGCAGTCTTATGCCGTGGACAATTATTCTTGCATTAGATTTTCCTTGAAATGCTGTATTTAATCAATTCACGCCTGCTTAGTACTTTCTAGTGCTTTGGATGGTATGAGGTAAGAGTAGGACCAATAATTAGATGCTATTTATAGATTGTATTGCATGTGGTACATTACATGATGTGAAGCTGCCTTTATAATGAATGCTGGTGTCATTTCCAGATGGATGCTTACGTAATCGAATTTGATCTTCTTGAATACAGCTAATTTAGTTCCGCTTGAGGTGCAATTTTCAGAAACATTATTCAATTTATACAATCTAATTTAAAATGAAAGCTGTGAGTGCTTTTCAAAGACGAAATGCCAAGAGTTAAATAAACCACCTGGAAATTTGAGACTTTGATACAAGCATCGAAAATAAAATAAATAAAAATACCTCACTAAGATTCAAGTAACTAAATTGTAATAAATCTTTAAAAAAATACACTGAATTAACACAAGTAAATGGATAATAATTAATATTTAAATACAATGGAATCTGCCTAATTCGAAAACCTGTAATTCAAATATTCACCTACTTCGAACTACGATCTCGGTCCCTTGATCTCGCACATTTGTCTTCTGTCTATTGTTTTCTTATTATTCCTAATTCGATGTTCGTATAATTCGAAGGATTTTTTACGGTCCCTTGACACTTCGAATTAAGCGGATTCCACTGTACCTCTGTATTTTGCAGTTCCATTCTCATGTGTTGCATCTTCTGACTGAGAACGTCGTTGGCTTTCCTGCCGTCGTGATGTGATATCTTGATGCCTTCCAACCGTTCTTGTAAGACTCGGTTATCGTGCTCACTCGTCGTCAACGCTCGTTGTAGTTGTTGAATACGCTCTTGAAGATCGTTCATTGTTGTGTTACTGTCGTTCAGTGAAAGAGAGAGTTCGGTAACTTTGTCGCGGAACGATCGTTCTTCGCTTTCGGTCTTGGAAAGTGCGGTTGTCAGCCGATCAACCTGAATAGCATACAAACATGTTTTAACGTCAAAAAAGGTATATTTCAATTTTAATATTGTGTAAATTGAAAAAAAAAAGTAATTTATTTGAAAATCAAAAATAATTAGCATTGATGAAACATTGTAATTTGATGTAACACAATTAAATTTACAACATGATAAATAAAACGTTTCGAAATGTGAGGTTAATGGAGCTAATATTACTTATGACGGCCAGGCTGACGTAACAAATGTCAGTTATAATCGCCAGCTTGACACAAACATAATTAATTATGAGTTACACTTATACATCGCCATCGCAACGGCTTATACACCGTAATATAAAATGTCTCTATTTGGTACCCTCAGGGACAAATTTTGTGCTACCGTCATTCATATGTCGACGAAAGGCACAGAAAAGGTCTCCAAGGGTACCAACTCAAAGATACACAAAAGGAGCTAGTAATTAGGTAAATTGGTACATCTACTGCTTAGAATTCAGTGCAACCTTGTTAATATCACTGTAATTTCCCTGTCAGAAAATTAGCAAGTTGGTTGTGACAATAACCCAGTAAACACAAGACGTCTTTACGATGTACTCGCGACGTCAAAACGTCGTAAAAGGGTCCATGTGACGTTGTCATGACGTTTTGTGTTTGCTGGGTAAGCAGGAACAAATAGTTGAATTTGGCAGAATTTGGTTCTTCAACTGAATTAATATCAAGCGGGGTCCTGGTGTTAACCAAAGCAAACAGTGTTACAATTGGTGTATGTTTATAATGTAAAGTAAATTGCAGATAGTGTTGGTAAGAACAACGTAGGAATTTGCAAAGATAAGATGACGATAATGTTAAGCCAACTGTAAGATATATATTTCAGTAATAATATAGATAATAGTATGTGTGGTAAATGTCCAGCCGTCCAAGATGTGGTATAATCCATTCTGCCAGTTAGGCAGCGCGGTATAAACAATGCCGCATAATATAACAATAATGTCGCATAAAGCGAACATGTCGTATAACTCGAAAATAACAGAACAACATTGTAAACCAAATCCTTGTGAACTACAAATTAAAGGACCTTACCGTCAGTTGCAATGATGTTGCCTGTTGTTCTAATTCTTGCTGACTCTTTATCATGGCTTTGATCTTATCGCTAAGCGCATGCTTTTCTGCTTCTGTATCTTGCTGTTGCAAATAAAGCCTCTCCAAGTCACCTGCCAAAGAAATTTAACAATTGAATAGATACAAATATGTTTTCTAAATAGTAAAAATAATATTGAGGCAGTCTCATCAAGAATTCACACCACGATTCAGATCGCCAATCAGTGCTTTCTGTCAGTCGCTAAATGTCTTATACAGTGAAACCTGTCTATAAGGGTCACCTTTGGGACCAGATAAAAATGACCTTTATAGACAGGTGGCCTTTCTGTCCAGGTTGATTTCTATAGAAAGTGTCATTTTGGGGTTATGAAGAGTGGCCTTTATACACAGGCTGCTTCTCTATAGAGGTGGCCGCTAATACAGGTTTGACTGTGTGGAAGACGAAAGGACGAAGAAGTACACTTTCACATTCCACATATATATATATAATTGAGAGATAAGCTGCTGGTCCCACGACAGGGAGAGATGGCAGAGTTCCAAGGAGTACATATGGTCGTTGGTGCCAGAGCTCTATGTCGTGAGACACAGCGTAGATAAGATGACAGACAGAGTTGTTGATACGACGAAGTACAGACGGCAAAGAGGATAATTACAGGGTGACACAGCTACATATTCTTACTATCACGTGACTATAAAATGACGACATTGAGTTCACACAGACCGTGCGTCAACCACTACAACTGTATTTCGTAATGTCGTTCTCTTGCAATCTGTACTCTCGAGTAATGGCTGGCTACCCTCCGTCATATCTGCTACAAATATATATTCAACTCTACATTACATTCAACCTGATACTTTACAATATTAACCCATGTCCTGCTTGTAAAACTATTTAAATGAAGGCTTGAAGTCGCTTCATCATTGCTGATTGGTTGCTTCCTAAGGACTAACTATTTGATTGGTTATGTGTTGCTACTTTTGACTTGTTTCGAAAACGTGTATACACGTCAATAGCAGGACAAGGGTTAATGTACTTTATCTAGCAAAATCTCTCATTCAGCTGCAGAGCCACAGGGCAGCGTAATTACAATTCAGTAGATTCATGGCATAGTTTATGAAATAAATGCATCAAAAGAAAGGGCATGTCGTGTTATTTTTATACACAAAACCATCTAAAGCCATATTTACCTTAAATTGCACTGTGCTATCAGCAGTGTTTAGCTGATATAATCTTGACCGTCAAACCAATTTTTGTTTTTGGAAGTTTTGCTCAATTTCTATAATAGCATGACACTGTATTGACCATCACGAGTACGGTCATTGTTATTCGATTTGGTTTGTCGAGGTCGAGCACTAAAGGAAATACACTGTCAGCTAAATAATCTGTCAATTAGTATAATTGTATTTGTCAAAAACAAATCGCAGCATATACTATTATTGATGCTGTTTGAATGAATTTAGAGGTTCGGTTACTTGAAAGCTCGTGATTCGATTCAACTCGAACATTTTGAATAGTTTAATCTTATCACCATTAACTCATCTTAAGACATGAAGCAGTAGAAAAAGACAATAGGGCTATCTTCTGTAACCTTATCTGAGCAGAATTTCTGTACAAAAATTGAAAAGGAAGCAGAATTTTTCAAGGCACAAATAGCAAGGATGTTTGATGATCGCAACAAACCTTCGAGTGAAATCGAATAACTAGAAATTGATTTCGGCAAAATAAATCAAATTTTCTGCTAAGATTTTAATCGTAAAGAAATAATTCAGGCTTGAATAGATTCGAAAAATCTTGTTTTGAACGAGAAATACTATGGAATTCTATCAGAGGCATTTCCTTTGTTGTTTTTAAAACAATTGATCTTTGTGTCGTCGCTCAAGTAAAATGGGCATGCAAACCATACAAAAGAAATTATTATCTACTAAAAGTAGAACATTGTTGCTCCAAAAAGTAAATAAAAAAGTAAGGCAGCAGCAAAACCCACCTTCAAGCGCTCGCTTCTTCAGTTCTATTCGAGTGATACGAGATTCGGCGTTTTCGATCTGAGCACGCATGGCCTCCTTTTCTTGATCATTCCTGGCCTCGCTTTGCTGTAGTTTTGTCACCTTTTCTTTGAGCATGCGTTTATCTGATTCGGCCTGTGCTTGACTGGTTTCCAGGACTTGCAGTTTTTCATTCAGAGCTTTGCGTTCTCGTTCCATTCTCCTGATTGTCTCTTCTTGCAACATCAAGGCGGTCTGGGCACTACTTAATTTACCATCTGCCCCTTTCTTGCCTGACAAATGAGAAAAATTATTTAAAATGTAGAAAACATGCAGCATATGATAAGCCAAAAGAAGAGAACTTGTATTAACTACAGTCAAATCTGTATTAGCAGCCACCTCTATAGAGCAGTCACCTGCGTATAAAGGCCACTATACAACACACCCAAAAATGACACTTTCTAAAGAAATCAACCTGAACAGAAAGGTCACCTATCTAAAAAGGTAATTTACCTCAGGTCGCAAAGGTGACCGTTATAGACAGGTTTCACTGTATTTTGTCAAGCAGAGTCCAATGCATTTACGGATGCAGACAAATTTCCATCTTACGCACATGCAAATATGGCTAGAGCTAACTTTGTTTAAATGTTCAATACATGTTAAGCCTTACCCTTTCTAAGATCATCAATAACATTCATAATAAATCAAATCCACGCCATTCATAAAACTCACCCTCATCGCTTTCTTGCAAGGACTTTTGCACGCTTCGGAGACGTTTCTCGTATTCGTTTCTGTCTTGTTCCATTTCTTTAAGTTGGCGTTGCAAGATTGTGATCTCAGCTATAGCTTCGTCTCGTTCTCGTTCAGTGTCTTTCATCTTCTGTGCATATTCTCTAAGCGAAGACCGAACAGCTTCGGTATCGACTTCTCCAGGAGCATCAGCCCGAGATGGAGACCCCCTGGGTGAGACATCTCTAGTCGGTGTACCATCGTACTCGTCTGGGCTTTTGACGGGGGACGTACTACGACCAAATGGCATACGACGACGCGGACTTGTACTCCGACGCGTTGGAGATGGCGATCTACAAACATAAACAAAACTGCAGGGTAAGAATAACAAAAGGAAGCAATACAGTGAAACCTGTCTATAACAGTCACCTTTGGGACCTGAGAAAAATGACCTTTATAGACAGGTCACCTTTCAGTCCAGGTTGGTTTCTATAGAAAGTATCATTTTAGGGTTATGGAGAGTGGCCTTTATACACAGGTGGCTGCTCTATAGAGGTGGCTGATAATACAGGTTTGACTGTACCATCAACAACAACAACAACAACAACAACAGAACAACAACAAGAAAACAACTAATACTTGAGTCAAATTCGCCAATGTGGAATCCTTTCTTTATCATAGCAGACACAATTCAATAACTACAAATGGCTATCAAAATTGATATTGCCTTGTTCTTAATCAAAGTAAGACGTCAAAAAATGACAAAAGTTCACAAAAATGTTTTTCTTTTGAAAAAAGACCAAATTTGTTACACTGCACTCTTTAAAATCTCCTGAGATTCAATCTATTGAACTTCAACGTCATAAGTTTGTTATCTGTACGCTTTTAAAATGATACATGGTATTGTGGATGTTGAACTAGAATATCAATTATGCATCAAGATTCCTAGAATTGTGCTAGCCTCGTATTCACATAGTCTCTTTTCCATGCAACCTCAATTTCATGTACATTTACCTACATAAGCCAATGTTGCATTTAATAATATATAGTAGCTCTCCGCTCTCAATTGAATCATTCGTACAACGTTTCTCTCTTGCTGTCCTGTTTGAGTGGA
The DNA here is from genome assembly GCA_900245855.1 of Calvadosia cruxmelitensis. Lineage (NCBI taxonomy): Eukaryota > Metazoa > Cnidaria > Staurozoa > Stauromedusae > Kishinouyeidae > Calvadosia > Calvadosia cruxmelitensis. The sequence continues at coordinate 27,360 of OFHS01001171.1, forward strand.
ATACATTGTAAGGTTGTTCGTCATGGAGTCTCACACGAACACCTCCACAGAATTTAATGTGTGGAAACTGTTTAAAACTGAAGTCGCAATCTATTCCAGTAAAGAATTCTACATTGCGCTCATTCTGCTATTAGTTTAAGCGTCATTTACATTTATTTGCCAAGTAACATCATCTGTAAGGTATTTCCAGACCATCAATTGTATAGTTGCAGTCTTGCAAACAGAGTTGATTGTTCTCAGGCAGATTTATCACACCTTAACACCTGTGATGCCGTTCACGAGTATACTCGTTTAAGGAACGGCCTTCAAACTTCGCGCTCGCTTTGCTTTTCTGTAGCCAATCAGAAGCCAGTCTTTTGTCCATATAAACCAATGAGAATGAAGCTAGTAGTGAACCTTGTTTCACATGATTTGGGCGCGTGATCTGCAATTGCAGATCACACAGATTCTTGAAACATGGCGGCGGTCGTGACAACACAACTTTTACCTGTATTTTATCCTGTCATAGTTACTCTGTGGCTGTTCCAACTGAGATTTTTTACTTAGATATGGAAAGGTTGTACATTCAAATCTGGGTTGGAACACTTGAACTCTTGAAAAGACAATCTGCGAACAAAATAAACGCGCTCCATGTTTACAAACTTGATTCTACGATGCTCGGATGAATTTCACTGATTTCCTTATCAAATATCTTCGTAGTTTGAAGAAAACGCTTCCCAGGCAAGTGTGTGACAATTATTTCAACTATCTAAAGCTCTAAAATTGTTTGAATGCTATTTATCTACGAAAAACGTCGATAAATTGGCCAGTGCTGTCGCACGTCGCCTTGTCAAAATTTGTGCGGCATCATAGGTGTTAAAACTACACTACAGGCAAACCTGTCTATAATGGTCACCTCTGGGACCTGACAGAAATGGCCTTTATAGACAGGTGGCCTTTCTGTCCAGGTTGATATCTATAGAAATTATCATATTGGGGTTATGAAGAGTGGCCTTTATACACAGGTGGCTGCTCTATAGAGGTGACCGCTAATACAGGTTTGACTGTACACAATAATTTTGTTTTTGTTATTGTTGTTGTAGTTAAAAATATGTAGGTATAATTAACAGACAAGCACAGGAAAGTAACAATATCTACACTATATGTGCAGCCAAATAACATTTCAAAATCTAGATACATTAATACAGTTAAACGTGTATTAGCGGCCACCTCTATAGAGCTGCCATCTGTGTATAAAGGCCACTCTTCACAACTCCAAAATGATAACTTCTATGTAAATTAACCTGGAAAGGCCACCTGTCTATAGAGGCCACTTTTTCAGGCCCCAGAGTTGACCGTCATAGACCCGTTTCACTTTATCACCAATTAAAATAAAAAACAACAATAATAAAGTAATATATAAGCCAGATTCAGTTAACGATATCAATCGCCCAAGAACATAATTTATGGAATAAAGTGAGCATCGGATGAAAAAGGACAATTCCCAATGAAAAACAGAAGGAATCCAGTTGGCTTTAAAAAAAAAGCTTAATTCAGGAAACATTACCTCGGTCTTTCTGCTCCATTGGCTCTGATGCCGAGGGTCCGCCTCAAAGTCGAATGCAAACTGGCCAACTTGAATTCCACCTCGTGTTTGGCATTCTCAAGTCGTGTTAATTGCGCTTCCAAACCAGCGATGCGGCCTTCAGCACCGGATAATTTTAACTTTAGATCGCTGTGATCCTAAAAGTGCACAGGTCAACACAAAAGGTAGCCCAAGGAAGAAAAGTCCACTGGTGAGCCCACACGTAAGAGTTAACTTTAAACCAACAAATAAGTAAGTTCAAGTGTAAGCCCATACGCAACAGTTAAATGTAGACCAACAAATAAATAAGTCCATTAGTAAGCCCATACGTAAGAGTTAACTTTAAACCAACAAATAAGTAAGTCCAAGTGTAAGCCCATACGCAACAGCTAAATGTAGACCAACAAATAAATAAGTCCATTAGTAAGCCCATGCGTAAGAGTTAACTTTAAACCAACAAATAAGTAAGTCCAAGTGTAAGCCCATACGCAACAGTTAAATGTAGACCAACAAATAAATAAGTCCACTAGTAAGCCCACACATAAGAGTTAACTTTAAACCAAAAAAAAAGTAAGTGCAAGTGTAAGCCCATACGCAACAGTTAAATGTAGACCAACAAATAAATGAGTCCACTAGTAAGCCCAGGGCTTTAGCAGTTTCTTTTAAAAAGTAAATCATTACAGTTACAAATTACATCTCCAAATGTAATAATTATAAGTTACATTTTCAGTTACTTTGTGTTTGCATTATTCCTTCGTTTTCAGTACTATGTAATATGGTATGCAAATGCTATTAGCATCTCAGAATCAAATATTTAGATTCAGATTCAAATCATCCTCAAATGCAGAAGAGGGAGGCAGGCCTGCAACATTTCGAGACAGCAACCAGGAAACCTATACTCTGGTGTTAGTTCTGCATCAAACACCATTATAATTTACTTTTCCCACAGGGGATATTTTTCTCTAAGTAGCAATTGCAGCCAAAACTGTCTCACCAGCTGTCTTAGTATATATTGAAACATTTTAAACAAAAGTTGTATAAATTTTTAGATTAGCTAACCTAAATTTAGTCCTATAGAATATTACAAATGCTTTTAGTGATAGATTTTTAAATTTGGTAATTAGATTAATTTATACTGCATGCTAACTAATTTTACTTCATATTTTGATTCGCATATATTGTAATTAGCCTATTTTAGGGTTTGCATCTGTGAAAGCCTCTTAATTTATACAGTGCCTTATTGAAAATCACATTCGTGTGAATAGGTCGACTGTCTAAAAATGATATTACATTACATTCCATTAGATTACATTACATCACATTACATTACATTACATCACATTACCTTTGGGACCTAAGGAAAATGACCTTTATAGACAGGTTGCCTATCTATTCAGGTTCATTTGTATAGAAAGTGTCATATTGGGGTTATGAAGNGAGTGGCCTTTATATACAGGTGATTGTTCTATTGGGGTGGCTGCTAATACAGGTTTGACTGTATATCATATATAAGTGGCAATATAAACATTCTAACAATGCAATTTATCTGGTTTAAAGTGCCTATGACGG
>OFHS01001172.1:8131-30490 GCA_900245855.1 Calvadosia cruxmelitensis
TTTGTTTTCATTGATTTTACGGCTTTTGAAATTCAACACCTATTCGTCATTTGAGCCAGCTATTGTTCTAGATGTCAAGGTCAGCCCATGATCTTTTGATGGCAAATTCATGTGAGCGGCTGTTCGTGAAATGGTCAAACACGTTCTCTCCACGCTTCATAAAGCCATGGTAAAGCGAAAGCAAGGAGAAAAGTTGCTTGTCAAATGGCACTGCTGCTGTTGGGGACTCTAAAAATAATGAACTAAACTTCAAAACTGTAACCACTCTACTAATTTACCATTGTTTCTTGCTTACTTCGCAAGAGTCTGCCTCAAAATGACATTTACAATACTCAAGACCGCTCGATTGTCGAATTTGCAGATTCGAATTTGGAATGACAAAGTTGCTTACCCTGATTTGAAATCAAATGTGCACTTATTGTTTTCTGCCTAGTCTGAATTATAGTTGCCAAGAGATGGACTGATGGGCAGATAAGTGTTTGAAACACCGAAACAAATTCCTGGATCAGTGTGAGTCTCGGTTTGGGAAACAGGTTTATTGTCCATTTACGTTAATTTCCTAGAAAGGAGATGCCCTGAATTTGAGCGTAAAACCAACTTTTTCCTGCTTGTCTTGTTGTTAGATGAATCCCTGCGTGATTTGGGAATTTAGCAAAAATATTTTTACTTTTCTGAGAAAAGTACTTTTTTGGCATGGTACTTTTTACTTTTTTAAGTACTTATCTCATCGAGTACTTTTTACTTTTACTTAAGTACTTTTTTGCCATTTACTTTTACTTTTACTTAAGTACAGAAATACAGTACTTTGCTGAACACTGCTGATATGTCTCTAAGGTGCTTCTGGTTCTATCGGCCTATGAATCGGCAGGGCTGTAAAACAACTAGTTACTTGAAAAGTTACATTTTGGGTAACTTTTTAAGGTAACTAGTTACTTTTCACTGAAAGTAACATTTCACTGTAACTAGATACCGTTTACTAGTAACTTTTCAAAGTTACTTTTGTTTACAATTAGTTACTTTTCACTTCTAGATTCTAGTTGCTCGTGGGTACCTTTTAAGCCTCCAAGCATTCATGTATGCATGAACAAATCCCCAGCAGACAGTAAATCGCAATTATTTTAAAATACGTCTGTAAATGATACCTCCTTTCTTATGCTAACACTGACGAAAGTAGCTTTCAAAGTAACTGTACCTAGTAACTTTTCCTGACAGGTGACTAGTAACTTTTAATTTTAGAGAACAGTAACTTTGAAGAGTAACTATTCATTTTCCAAAGAAGGTAACTCTAACTGTAACTAGTTACTTTTAAAAGGTAGCTTTTACAGCCCTGTGAATCAGAGATGTGCACCACATGGATAGCAAGCCAAAGTACTTGAGGCAACGCTGGTGACTGATTCACATCAACTTTACCTTTACCTACCTTATTGACTGATAATGACAATGACGAATATACTTCTAATATCTTGTGCTTCAGATGGCCAAAACTCAAAAGAACAAAGCAACCAGTGCCCATCTTGGGATGTTGAAGGCACGGCTTGCTAAGCTAAGGCGTGAATTGATTACACCTAAAGGAGGCGGTGGTGCAACAGGGGAAGGTAACGCATTTTTTTCGTTAATTGTTCCACTCAGTTTTGAAAGGTAGCGTTCAACATTTGTGTTATATTTGGTGGCCATGTTTCTTAATTCTTAAGAAATCCAAGACCCCCAAAGAGGCATGGTCCTGAAACGTTTTCTGTAAGGAGACCATACATGTGCGAACCTGTAGTTAGCCCAACCCAGTCAGTCAAAATGCAAAATGTACCTGTTTATCATATTATCACTATGCAGTAGGGCTCCGAATTGCCGGGAAATTCATTCTCGGTTTCCCGAAACTTATTCCCGGGACCTGAACGAGTCCCGCTTTTTGTTTTCCATTGTTTTCGCATAGTCTGCAAAGCTCCAGACTTCTGTCCGCAAATAAACAAACAAATGATAACCAACGCGAGTAAATTCTCCGCGAAAAGACTAAGAGTGTGGACAATTTGGTACACCAATGCTCCCATAACTATAACTCCAGTCAAAGTAATCCACTAAAATTTACAGCGACTGGCCACCACGAAGGTTGATGAAACAGCGTGGTGAATTTTCTCCAAACGAAAAGCAGGACCGGTCGGTCGTGACTTATACTACACAGATTGTTGTCAACACGGCAAATTAATTTCAAGTTTAAGCAATCCTCTAAAGTTAATACTGGTTGAACGATAACGAAAGGCTGAGGCAGCCGTTCGAGTTGTTTTGAACGAGCAGCAGACCACGCAACAAACTGAACAGAGACAATTTGCAACACTCCAATCTAATCTCGCAAGGCCAACAGAAACTAGACAAAACAAACTATGTCCAAAGCATAAGTTCAAAAGATTCTTCGAGGCACAAACAAACATCCAAATCCAGTGTGTAACTGTGTAGCAGTGCCACGAAATAAATCGAAAGCAAGGCAACACGACGAATGAGACGGCGCGGAACGGTGAATGTGTAAATTGATTCATGGATTCAAGCATGATTCAAGGTCGCACGATTCTGCGAAGCGGTTTATTGTTGCGAGACAAAAGAAACCTGACACCAACACACGCCTTGTAAACAAAGTTCAACTGCGAAGGTGATCAATCTCGCGACCAACGTTACGATTCCACAAACACTTTCGACAACACCGTAGTAAACAAATGGTGGGTAACTTGGAAACTCGTCAACTGATCATGAAGCTTTACAGAATATGCAAAAAGCAGGAAAGTGCAAACAAATTCCGGGAGCAAAACGGGAAAATCCATTCCCGGTTCCCGGAATAAATTTTGGGTCCCGGTTTCCCGGGACTCGATTCGGAGCCCTACTATGCAGCATACGGTCATTGTGTTCTAGCAGTTAGGATGTGTGATTTCCAAACAGGCATCTTGGATTCAACCCCAGGTCCAGCCGACAATTCACATTCATGGTGTGACTTGCATCTTATTTAGTTTTAATTGTCGATGGGTTACCCTAATACCATCCTTAATTAACAACATATGTTAATTATGTATTATTGTTGACTTTGTTTTTATTGTTGTTGTTATCATTATTGTTATTGTGCTATCTGGTCCTTGCTACTACGCAGCTTCGTCAAGCATCATATGCTGTGCATTGTTATCCATCCTTTCCGTCCATTCAAATGCAAACCATTCAAGTGCAACCGTATTTATTTTGGCAAAAATCCAATGTTATATTCCACAGAATGGCTGGACTCCTTCAGCAAACTCTCCTTAACAGTAACTTTACGTAATTAACTGATTATGACTGTATCTTTTTATAGGTTTTGACGTTGCTAAGACTGGCGATGCTCGTGTTGGCTTTGTCGGTTTTCCCTCTGTTGGAAAGTCAACACTCTTGACAAACTTAGCTGGTGTTTATTCTGAAGTTGCTGCTTACGAATTTACAACATTGACCACCGTGCCTGGTAAGGTCAATGGAGATTTGCTTGTGCCAATTTACAGGCACGGCTAGTTTTGTTTATTCACAACTAGGAAAATTAACCAGCTTAACCCATTCAATTGCTTATTGGACTGTTGGACTAGGCATGTGGCCTTTTTGTCTTTTGCCCACAAACTTTCATTGTAAACAAGTATTTATCTGCTTCTTCTTATGGAAATAAACCAATCTTACTTTTCTTCTAAAGTAATACAACAGAGACTGGATGCCAATATCCTTTATTTGTCGTTTGCACACAAAGGATTTTCATTTCCAAAAGTTTTGAAACCACACAAATAGCATGTTATTGTTATTTGGACTGATAAACAGCGTATTAATTGTTTCAGGTTCGAAAGAATGCTTCGTTATAGGGAATATACATTTCTCATGATTATGCACATTATCTACTATATGGTTTGCTGATGGCTGACAAGTAGTTTTATTTGCAGTTAGTTGGCTGATAACTCAGAAATCCTGCAGGGTTACAACAATTTATCTGTATTTTTGCTTTCGGATTCCTTGTCATTCTATGACCGGACTTTACATCTTTCAGGTGTCATTCGCTACAAAGGTGCAAAAATCCAGGTTGGTAATTGAGGATACTCTCAATAATTATGAGACTTAAGTCAACCCAACAGACCGAAATGTTGAGCTCCTTTACACTATGAACTAAAACCGTTTGAGATCCATGTGAAAATGATATTAAAACAATGTGAAAGGCATGTGAAGTGCCATATTCACATGGTTCTTTAATATTTTTCATATTCATGTGCTCTTTCACATGGTGCTTGTTATTTCACATGGTTTACATACATTTTTGGATTCATGGTGTTAGGGCTTAGGTATTATCTGTCGTGCAGCACACTTTCTGATCACTGTCATTGCACAGTCCCAAAGTGTGACCAATAGATTGATTGTGTTTCATTCAATTTAACCGACTTTTGTAATACAGTACAGTGAAACCTGTGTATAACGATCACTTGTAGGATCTGAGGAAAATGACCTTTATAGACAGGTGGCCTTTCTGGACAGGTTGAATTCCATAGAAAGTTTTGGGGGGTATGAAGAGTGGCCTTTATACACAGGTGGCTGCTCTAGCGAGGTGGCCGCTAATACAGGTTTTACTGTAGTTATATTTTTGCATTTAGTTGCTGGACTTGCCAGGAATCATTGAAGGAGCCAAAGATGGCAAAGGCAGAGGAAGACAAGTCATTGCCGGTATTGAATTGATTGGATTCAACTTCCAGAACTAATTGCATCCTCACTGTCTAGTCAATTAAGAGATGTGTCTACTTTTCTAAATGTTGTGTTATTCATCCAAGCATGCTAGGTGTCATCTTACATTTCTGATTACATGCAGACATAGATTCTTTGTATGTGACATCAAGCATTCTTAAATGGCCACTGGTAATGGTAAATTTGCTTGACAGTTTGAAAGGATTAGTGTCGTCTGATCCAAAAATTTACTTGCCCATGTTGAAGTTCACACTTGAATTGCCTAATCTGTGACGTAAACAAAAATCTGTCATGGGGAGTCTAATCCACAAACTATCCGCCATTTTGACCTAAATTTCCTCCTTGTGCTTCCATAATGGAAAGTCATCCCGACCCCACAAATGCAAATTCTGACAGCACAGGTCACATCTTTTGAACATGTGGCTGGTGGGCTTGAGTATTGAGATAGTGAGAGTTGCTGCAAGCTGCAGACACTATCTACTTGTTCTAGTCTGAAGTCAATAGAGAGTAAGAAATCATAAAGAAGAAATCTTACTGACTGAAATTCAAGTAGAGACCAAACAAATACTTCTGTGTAGGCCTACATTTAAAATCTTTAAAGAGTGAAGAGTTTTATTTTCATTTTTGAAAATTTTTGCCTCAATATTTCTCAGAAAGTCTGTTCCTCTAAAGGCCTGTTTACTTGAGGCAGGCTATCACATTTGAGTGAGATCGTTGGCCAGAAGACATGCTTTTAATATAAAAATCTGAAGAACACAATTGAGTTGACAAAACAGACACCAGCCTAGTAAAAAGTTGGCCGGGCTGAAACAGTGTTAGTCCAGAAAGGAAATTCCCATGTAAACAATTGGTAAAAGTAAGCTACCGCGGTGTCAGCCTTGTTTGCCCGCCTGCTGTAAACAGGCTCTAAGATTCTGACAAGATTATTATTGCTGTTGTATGTTGAAGTAATATCTGCCTATAATGCTTTGATATTATTTTCTGCTCTCTGCAGTTGCTCGCACATGCAGTTTAATTCTAATTGTGCTTGATGTCCTGAAACCGTTGGTGCACAAGAAGCTCCTGGAAAAAGAACTGGAAGGCTTTGGAATTCGGTACGTGGCTTTTGACTTATGCATGTTGTTTATTGAGATTAGTTTGGATTGATGAAGAAGTTATACCCTCTGTTCAAATCACTGAAATTGCAATAGGTGGTGCAATAATTCACTAGTGAAATAACTAGATACAGCTAGAAGGTTTTGTCAGAAGTTGCTATTGACAATTGGTTTAAGAAAACATTACAACTCAGTTAATATCACCTTGGATAATATCACGTCTCGGTTATTGACGTGGAAAGTGACATTCTGCTGTCCATTTCTTATGCTTTTGTTTTATTTACCTTGGTTAATGTCATTTTGCCTCAGTCAATATCTCAATTTTTGAAATGACTGATACCTCATCCTTATTTAATTGTTAGCTGTTAGTTATTTGTGCAATGAATATTGTGCCTCTCAACTCTCCATAATAACTTCATCTGGATGATATACAGTTTGTTGTTCAATCATCTAGTGCTCTTTGTTGTTGTTTGAGCAGTTGCCCGAAAATTAGAGGTCTGGGTACGAAACTTAGTTATTGCCACCAATCGGATAGTATCACGATTTAAGATTGTCCCGAGGGTGAGGTATTAACCCCTGTCCTGCTCACAAAACTATTTAAATGAAGACTTGAAGTCGCTTCATCAATTGCTGATTGGATCCTTGCTGAGGACTAACTATTTGATTGGTTATGTGTTGCTACTTTTGACTTGTTTCGAAAACGTGTATACACGTCAAAAGCAGGACAAGGGTTAACTAAGTGTTATTGTATTGACAATGTGTTGATTAGTTATTAAAAGTCAAGAGTTGCGTTGCTTCTTGACAGCTCTAATTGTTCTCAACAAAAAATCCTCGTAGTATGAATGATAGTTATTGGATGCTGAAAAGAAAACAATTACGGAGTTAACAAGACATAAAAGATAGATTCACTTGTAAATCCATTATTTTGATTTTGCAATCTTAGTGTTACAAGTCAATGGTTTGGTGCGAGAGAGACAGAGATGACAACAATGCAAATGGCTCCTCGCCAAGAACTTTGAGAACACTAACTTTCAGTCAAAAAAGGCACGACACATATATTTACAACTCATGACTATACAAAACTACCACTAACACACGTTGACACCAGAACAATACAACACACAATGCATATGACAACGTGACGCCACAACACTTGTTAGACACCACAGACATATACGTCACCCAGTTCTACAGAATTCACAGACACAAGACTCACACTTAGTGCAAAGGCCGAACAAGATTGGAATTCAACAGCATGCTATTGACAGTATAGTCCTGTAGTTTTGTAGTGTGCAACAACAACTATGTTCATTGGTGATTTCTGTTGTGATTTGTAAATATTAAGCAAACATTATAATACTTGGATAGTAATCTATTTGTTTTCCCTGGCACTGTCACTCTTGTGAGTCACTTTTGTACAATAAGCATAACGTTCAAGCTCTCTGTATTTCCAGGTTGAACAAAACACCACCAAATATCACACTCAAAAGAAAAGAGAAAGGTGGCATCAATCTCACAACGACGGTCAGTTAGCAAATGTTTTGATGTGTTTTACTTTGAACTACATTTTGTTCGTTATATTTCAAATCATTTTATTTAATTAATTAGTGTTGTATATAACACAGCATTTGCATATTTAGCAAAACATTACTAACATTACAAATCTACAACCTTAATCTACACTTTAACAACATGAAACTAGGTCACACTACTGATTCTGGGAAATTTTTCCACCGGTTTATAACGCGAACGTTAAAAAAGTTGCTACTGAAGTTGTAAGAATTTAGCAAGCGAGAAAATTCAGATATACTTGGAATGATCGTAAGGGGCATTTGTACACTATTCAATGTAGAAAAAGAGAATGATGAGAAAAGGAGGAGAGTTTTAAAATGTTCCAGCGGTTTTTGTAGCTGTTGTATGACATGTTCACAGTAATACTGTAACTATGCAGTACTTTTTGGTTTGGTTAAAGTGTGATACGTGAATCATCCAATACCAGGAGTAGTATTAAGATAATGGTCAATGGTCAGGATAATGGTTAGGATAATCAGTTCGTTAGGTTCTGTTGTTGTTAATTTGTTGAGTAAAAAGGCTTTTGAAAAGTATGCTAGATCTTGTGGCTTCCTTCGATCATCGGTCGCTGGTGATCAGTCGATAACCGCTTGAATGATTAGAATGTTTGGATCGGTTCAAATTACTTTGTTAGCTGTAATCCTACATTGAGTTGGTAGAGAATAGCAATGCACATGAGCATTTGTTGCTTTGCTCTTCCTGCTATCTGTGCATTGCCTGATATTCGTTTTCTTTTTTGCAAAGATATAGTGAAACGAATATAACTTCAGATTTTTAATCTCCGCACCCAAGAGACGTTTTTCAATATAATAAAAAATCTGCATAATTTTGCTAAATGCATTTCCGCAATTATACTTTACTGTATAAGGCAAGTTTCAAAGAATTCAACACTCCACTTATGTTTGGCATTCTAAAATTATACATTACACAGTTTTTTGTCTAGTCTGTTTTATGCTGTTACTGCAAAGTAAGATTGATTCTACTGCATGCTGTTGTGAATAATAGGTCACACAATCGTACATGGACAATGACTTGGTCAAGACCATACTCAGCGAGTATCGTATCTCCAATGCTGACGTCGTACTGCGCATGGATGCAACAGAAGATGACCTCATTGATGTCATAGAAGGCAACAGGTAATAGAAAATGTGTGAAGTACTGTTGTGGTTGAAAATAAATGTTTTGCAAAACCACATGCCCATTGTTTTCGAGAAACCATGAATTGTTGATGTGTGTATGTGTTTGATGCACAATCGCTGGAGCCTTATTCATGAACCGGGACTAGTATTTAGTCTAGAGTAAATTACTAAAATCTGTATATGGAGCTTAAGATTTAGTCCCGGCCCATGAATAAGGCCCCTGGTTGATGCTTAAATCTATTGCTTGTTGCAGTTTCATTTTCATAGTTTTGAGATAACATAAGCCTAACATTTATGCAATCAACCGGAGACTGGCTTCCTGTATTTCTGTATTAGTATTTGCCTCTATTAGACAGGACGTGCCATTCTTAATGAACAATCATCATACAATGACCATAACAGAGAATTTTTCTCTGCCAGGATCCGCTGAAACCCCACAGCCTGCATAGGCACTTTAAATGAGCCTGACTGTTGTGTAAAATATCTGAATTTTGGTCAATATTGGATGTGTATCATGAGGGATCCTTGTCTGATCATCTCTGTTAGGAGTTGGCATTTATGTGTTTTATTTTTGTCGATTTTTAGAGTTTACGTCCCATGCATTTACGTCCTCAATAAAATCGACCAAATCTCCATAGAGGTATGCATCTTTAGTTGCAATTGTGTCACATTAAATTCGTGCATAAAAAACATTAAGCAAATTGGAATTCTTCTACCTGCAAAGGACAGACGATAACATGAGATGGCACCTACTACCTGTCTGTATAAAAGTGATTTTGCCACTTTTGCAGTCCACTTTCATTGGTCGCTTCATGCGATTTAGTGACAGATCACATTAGCCTGTGTGCAGACCCTACTGCTTCCTGCCAAAACAGTACAGTCAGCGCATTCAACTTCAAAGCATTCTTTATGCCAGAAATTGTAGCTTAAACTCAAAGACTACTGCGCTTTTGTTTAACAGCAAATGAAAATAGTATTCTGAATCCACTAGAACCACAGCCATTGGCTCCTAATTGTTGCGATCAACAATTAAGTTAAAGTTTGAATCAGGTTAAGAACTAATGTAATTTAAATACGCTAGAACTACAAACGTGCAAAGTCAAACTAATTATTTGGCGATGTAAGCAAGCAAACATCCTTGGTGAGATTGACCAGCAGAGGGCAGGATTTTGGGCAGAGAGGTAATGATCAGATTTTTCGTACTTAAAATATTTAAACTATCTGAATCTCAAACACAAATGGTCCAAACTGCAATATCCAAGAGTCAGAGAAGTGTTTCCTCGTCGACGATGGAACGGCAAGAGGACAAAATTTCCTGAGCACAGGCAGACTCGACACTAGTCGACAGTTATAAAATGCTGAAGCAGCGAAGAACATTTTGGAGTTGATTGCGCAGACTGTATTGTTTTAGTGAGAAACAATTGTTTGTTGGATCTGCTTGCAGCCTAGATCAAACCAGCTGATAATGGCTCTATGAACAGATGTTGTGCTTATGATGCTTTTCTGTCATTAGTATTCTTGTGTTTTTCTTGTAAACAGGAGTTGGATATCATCTACAAGATCCCTCACTGTGTGCCAATATCGGCACATCACAAATGGAATTTCGATGATCTGTTAGAGAAGATGTGGGACTACCTCAATCTACTGCGAATGTATGCCAATATATACTACTAGTCTACTTTATACATTGACCATTTCACCATTGCAGTTCAGGGAAACAGTGCCATGCACTACAATCACGCCACTTTCTTGAGATTCATTGTTGTGTGTGTCCTTGAAATTTCTACTCTACAAGCTTGCTTATAATTTCCAAAGCATGCACACATGATTTTATTGCAATGAAATGTTATCGTGTTTGTAAACTACTTGGTTTTCTTTTGATATTTTGAGATATTGTTTTTAACGTCTCCGTAAGGCTATTTAGTTGATGTAAATTTAAAGTGTTGTTTCCATGGAGATACTTTGTAAGCAGCATGCTAGGTTTAAGTTGTGCCATTCTAAGTAACACGATAGATGCTGTTGTTAAATCCCGTTTAAGTTTTGGATTTTTTTTACTTTTTTTTCATAGCTTCACAAAACCAAAGGGACAACTACCAGACTACGAATCACCAGTTGTTTTACCGGGTGGGAAATCCAGTGTTGAAGACTTCTGCAACAACATTCACAAAACCATCTTGAAGGAACTCAAGTAGTAAGTTGAGAAGACCAATGTCAATTAGCAGTGGTCCAATAGATACGGTGATCACCACTGAAACTGCTTCAGGACTTCTGTTTCTGTTCTAAGAGAAAGCATGAGGAAGATTTTGGGAACACAAAGATTTAGTTATAAGTAGCTGGCTTAACTAATTAAGCATGGTTTTATTAAATGGCAATTTGATCACTAGAGTCAAACTCAGTGAATTACACCTTCCTGGGTTGATGTCTCTCTGTTGCTTAATATTCACATTCTCTGAGATTCCACAAGCTTGCACTTTTCAATGTAAACTCTGCTCCAGTGACTTATTATTGTAATTTTGTTGTTGTGCTGCACCAAGGCCATGATATTAACCGTTACTGCAGTTAAAGAGTTACTGCTGAGGTTCTGCACAGTACAGTGAAACCTGTCTACACCAGTCACCTCTGGCACCTGAGAAAATGACCTTTGTAGACAGGTGGCCTTTATGTCCAGGTTGGTTTATTTAAAAAGTTTCATTTTGGGGTTATGAGGAGTGACCTATATAGACAGGTGGCTGCTCTATAGAGGTGGCTGCTAATACAGGTTGAACTGTATAGCCAGGAGTGCCTTGACTATGGGCTAATAATGTTTTCTGGCGTTTTCACAGTGCTCTTGTGTGGGGTTCATCAGTCAAACACAATCCGCAGAAGGTTGGAAGAGAACATGTCCTACAAGATGAAGATGTTGTCCAGATTGTCAAACGGTAGGCTCCATTGCGTTTTGGATTTTATGGGGCTCACTCAAAGGCAGCCATCATCCTCTTTAATTGATTTATAAATTGGACTGAAGCCAAATTTTTATTTGTAATTTCGCAAGTTTTGAAGTTGCTTATTTTTAGTTCTCATTAATTCAAAATGGTAGATTATATTTTGAGAACTTCATATCAGGTAGATTACAATGCAACCTTGTTAATATCGCTACGTTTTCCGGTCACAAACCGTGATAAAAAGCGGGTAGTTTCATTTAAGCGGGTTAAAATACTGTAGTAATGTAGTTGATTCTACCAGAGCTTGGTTTTCAGACTGAAATTATACTAAACTGGTTGTGACATTAGCCGAGGTGATATTAACGAGGTTACACTTCATTTCTGTCATTACTCAATTGTATTTTGCAGCGTTAAGACAAAGAGATCACTATAGTAACTGAAATATCTTCTTCTTTCTACAGAGTTTGACCAGGAAATGGACATCAATTATTATTACAAAGGTCAAGTACAGAGCCTTGCAAAGAAGCTACCAGAAGGGGTCAAGTCGTTCCTTGTGTTCCACTGCTTGCTTTGCTATCAGTTTGGTGACTTGGTGAACATTTTGCATCGGTGACTGGGACTGTCTGAAGGAGGATCCAAAATCAAAGCTCAAATGAAGTTGATTTGGCCTTGATTGACTGCTGATGGAGTTTTCTTTGCATAGTCTCGCATAAATACCTTGCAATAAATCATGAATAGATACTATTCTTCATGGTACAGTCGCTTCTATACGTGCTTGCGTCTTCCTTGTAATAAAGCATTGTCCGCTTTTTAAGACTTCTCTTCCACAGTTGACATTTTAGTGTCAGACACGCCAACCATCCCAATGCATTCGCTAGATTCTGATCACTATTCCAACTTTGGCTTCTTTGCCGAGGGCTCTGTTTCTTCTTTGTCCTGCAAAATTAATTTGGTTTTCAAAATAAATAGACGTGGATTGAAAAGCACCGAAGTCGTGAAAGACAGTCCTAAGGTGGTAACTGTCCTGAGCAGTTCAAACTGCCCATCAAAATGCCAAACCCCGAATCCCGATCATTACCAGTACTTCCTGAACAGTGGCATTCAAACCCGTATTAGCTGCCACCTCTATAGAGCAGCCACCTGTGTAAAACGGCCACTCTTCATAGCCCCACAATCACACTTTCCATAGAAATCAACCTGAGCATAAAGGTTACCTGTCTAAGAAGGTCATTTTCTTTACGTCCCAAGGGTGACCATTATAGACAGGTTTCACTGTATCAGAATATTCCTATGCCGAGATGCTCTGATTTTAGTTATTCTGATATGAAAGCTAGAAAAATGGTAATATGGTCCAAGATCAAATCGTTTAGAACAGCTTGGATAACATAGTTACAGTAAGGAATGCGCCGACAGAGCCTGTTTCCCAGTTGAAAATAGATGCGACTGAGCTCAATTCTCAGAATTTGTGCGGCTGCCGATTCAAGAAGTCAGACTTGTGCGGCCAAGATCTCCACTGCTCAGTGCATAAATTCCAGTCAGGTAGATACAGTCAACTCCACCAATAACGGTATGCTGGGGACTGCTCAAATTTAAGCTATGTTAGCGAAAAACAATATTGAAAACACAAAGCCATTTTGTCTTTTTTCATATTCACAAGGCTCATATGGCACAGCTACTCTGACTGTCAGCCATCCGAAACAGAATTGTGGAACTTGATGCTAACAAGTGAACACCCTGATTTGTTGAATCATAGTTGTGAAAAATGACGTGGAAGTGCTTGAATACTAATATGGGTGAATGAATGGTAGTTTGGGACCAGAAATGCACATCCATATAGACCAAAACGCGTTAGTGGCAATACCGGTATTGACAGACAGTCGGATACATTTAGCAAAGACAGACTGTAAACAATTTTGGGAATGCGAGAATTTATCCCTGTTGCTGAAATACAGATACAGTGAAACCTGTCTATTATGGTTACCTTTGGGACCTGAGCAAAATGACATTTATAGACAGGCGGCAAATCTGTCAACTTTGAATTCTACAAATATTGTCATGTTGGGGCTATGAAGACGGCCTTTATACACAGGTGGCCGCTAATACAGGTTTGAGTATATTGCTACTGGCGGAGTTGAGACTGTACTTTGCTGTCATGTTAAAATTTACAGATAATCTAAAAGATATATGAAGGTTATGCGAGGTACTGGCGTGTCACTACTGCTGAATTAACTGAATCAATTCTGTGTCAGCACCCAGCAGCCACCTAAGAGATTGTTCACTTACAACAGCAACTAGACTGAAAATTATTCTTATGCAATGTGAGGTTTTGTTGGTAAACTTGGTGGAGCAGACTTTGTAAGGATACAAGAATGAACAGATCAAAGTAACTCACTTGGTCAGCGACAGCTTCCTCTGATGCTGGTCTGTCAATCAAGGCTTCCTGTGCCGGATCTTTCTTAGCTTCACCATCAGTTTTCGTTTCATTTTTATCTGTTAGTTGGGCTAATTTATCTTTTTCTTCCAGGCTGTCGCTTTCTGAATGAGTATCAATCTTTCTTGGTAATGTTGACTTATCATTGCATTCAGCAGCCTGTTCTTCTGAAGTAGCAGCTACATCTGACATAATAACATCTGTACCGGACTTGCCATCAGCAACAGATTTTTCACCTGGCTCGGTTGCTTTTACATTTTCTACCTCAGTTTCATTGTCCGGCTTCTTGTCTTGACCTTCTCGACTATTGTTATCAGGTGTAATTTTAACATCTGTGTTTTTGTCATCAAAATCTGGATTTTCCTGTTCTGCAGCAGCAACAACCGGTTCGGGAACAACATCTTTTGCAGCTCCAGAATTGCCACCTCCAGATGCACTTTCAATGGCATCCGGCACAGCTTTGTCAGCATGGGGTTTATCTTTGCTAATGTCCTTGACTTCACTTACAGTTGCAGGATCCTTATTTTCATTCTGTACAGTGGTGTTGGTAATAGCTGGTGAAGTTTCAGTATTTGAGCTCCAAGCATCAGGAATAGCATTATCCCCTTCCTGTTCTAATTCAGGATTGACTGGATCAGATTTTTCAGTCTTTTGAAGCATTTGTGAAAATCCTAGGCTTGAGTCTCCATTCGACTCAGAAACTTGGTCCTTTGAAACCTGTCCAGAATTACTGTCTTCTTCGCTTGCATTGCATTGGTCCTCACTGTGTAAAAGAAATAATATTAACATTGTCCATTGAACAACCATGATGTCAGAATACAACAGAATGTAGCAATTCAATCTTAGTGGTGTACCTTGATCATTTGATATGAAAAGCAATCTTAAACTGTACACTTCCTAGTCAGCTTGACATCATCTTTCTCGAGGTAGTCTAGTAGGCACATGAGCTGCAGATACACGGTCAGTTTGGTCCAAAATATCTCAAGACCATGCCAATCTATAGTTCTGTACTAAGTACTAAGTGACCGCATGTAACACAGCCTTCATCTACAGTCTTTTGCTCATACAGTCAAACCTGTATTAGTGGCCACCTCTATAGAACAGTCCCCTGTGTATAAAGGCTGTAAGTAATAGTAATTCGCCGAGCGTTGACAAAACAAGACAAAAAGCACACAGCACCGTTGTTGTCCGTTTCACACTAACTCGTTCTCATTCTAACATCAAGTATCAACACGCACATATTGTAATACGAGGCTACAACAGTAATACGAGGCACACGCACAAAGGCCACTCTTCATAACCCCAAAATGACACTTTCTATAGAAATCAACCTGGGCAAAAACGCCGTTTGTCTATAAAGGTCACTTTCCTCAGGTCCCATAGGTGACCATTATTTACAGGTTTCACTGTTTATCAAGTCTCTTAGGAGAGGCATCTTGTCAGTTAATAAGGTAATCAATTGAAGTTTAACAAGGTCAACTGATGATGACCCATCTAAAGCGCAATGATTGTAGCATGAACAGTACAAAAGCTGTTTACCAACCTGTTCATGCTGATTACAGTGCTGCTTTCTTCATCGAAGTATTTCATGCTTTCCCCGTTGCTGTTGGCAATGGCGTCTCTTTCTACTGTATTGGCTATCAAGGCAGAATAAGACAGTGACAATGTGAAATTGTGTATCATAAAAAGACCATCTTCAAGCAGAGTTCAGGCAACACAATTTCCCTGTCTTAAGAGACCACTTGTGTTAGGAGACCACTTTCATCGGTCCCTTGGGTGGCTGTTTAAGACAAGTTTCACTGCATCTATGCTTTGCTATTATTCTCTGGGAGAAATATGTGGATTAAACTACAACAACATACTTATCCTTCCCTGTATACTAAGTAGATGATGACGGTTGTGAGTGAATAGCAATGAGCTAGGCCAAAGCTGGAATGGGAGTATTATGCGGAACTTCCTCTAGACACGCGCGAATCTCAATGACGTACGATCTCTAATTACCAGTGATCCCTTGGACTAGGGCTCAGGCTCCCTTTCTCAGATGCTACCGCACAAATGGTGTGAAATTAACTTTGCTTACATTTCATATAACCATATTTAAAGGTCCTCGCGCCTTTAATTTAAATAAACTGTAATATTGCGGCGCATTAAAAGATTGCACAATGACATAGCTACTACTAACGCAACCAAAGATATACTAGATAATTGTTGACAAAATGACAACCGGCTTTTTTGACAAACATAAGATCATTCCTTAATCAATAATGGACAAGCGTTCATGGTCTAATAAGGATTACAACAAAACTGTTTTCTCAGAATCACTTTAAAATGATAAAATCATAATAGAACTTATTTCACTAATCATAATAGAACTAATTGTTTTAATCATTTCGCTAATTTTAAACCGTACAAGAGTAAAACAAGTTTACCAGATCATGGAAATTACGAATAAAGGTTCTACTCACTGCTTACATGCAAATCAGATATACGCAAAACTAAAGCTACCTGAGTGGCAAACAGGACAATGCCAACCAATACCTGACATGCATTGCTAATGGGATTGCTTGTTTGACTGCTGGGCGCTTGTTTGACACTTGATTTAACATTATTGAACTCCGTCATGATTCACCGTCAGATAACAATTCAACCATTGCATAAAAGGAATGAATCATTGGCTATTATATGGATTAAGGGATTAGCGAATTAAATGGAGTAGATAAGTTTCATCGTATAAAGTATTAATATCCTTGACATTCACATGTATTTATTTCTATTGAATAACAAATTACCATTCTATAAAATTGGATAATACAAATGTTGACCACTTCTGCTAACCTGAGGTCACTTTGCCCTGCTCCTTGCTTGTACTCTGCTTATCAGGGGTCATAACAGAAAAATTAGATAAGGAGTCTGCTCCTTGCGAATCTTCTGACATCGGTGCAGGCGATGGATAACTACAATTAGAGTCCTCGTTCATAGTTGGTGTTGAGAATCCACTACCTTTAAAACAGACACAACAAACCAATAAAACCACAACTGCAAATATAATTCAGTACAGTGTAACTCGGTTAATATCACACCCTCGGGAAAATCGTAAAACGTGATATTATCCGAGTCGTGACAATAAGCGAGTCTCATACTCAGACGTCTAATTTTGTAGGAACGGCTCAAACAGTAACAAAAGCGGCCTGTAGAACAGCAAACTCTGTATCAACATCAAACAGAGCTATTATGTAGAGATTTTAGCAACACAAGACTCATTTTCTTTGATTTGTCACGTTCAATGAGGCAAACGCAATGAAAAACACTTCATCAACGTTTCCTTTCAAGGCAATTATGGTGCCTATAAATTCAAGCAAAGAAACCAAATCACGGAAAGCGTGACAATAAGCAAGTTTGAACATAAAAATATTTTGTTAATCCGTGATAATAACCAATATGTGACAATAACCGAGGTGATATTAACCGAGTAGAATAAGAGAAAAGCTTAGGGACTGGCAAGTGGAATTTCACTTTCCATGACAATATCCGAGACGTGACAATATCCAAGGTGATATTAACCAAGTTATACTGTATGTAGAATATCATCCTATTTCAGTTTTACAATTGCTACACATACTGAAAGTAAACGAGTGTGCAGAGCATTCTGACAACATAACTATGTAACTATGAAACAGGCATTGTCTCATTTACAAAAATGCACCATACAGGCCTACTAGTGATTGCAATGATTAAATGTTGTAGTTGCGGCTATACAGTTAACTGACAAATTTCAAGAGGACAGCAAGCAACCAAATTGTCAGCAATGGCCTGTGTAAATGCCACCATCATTAACAACAGTATTTCCTAAGCTCACTGTCAATTGCTGCTCTTTTAATAAAGTCTTACAGAGCATCTGAACACATAACAATGCAAAAGTGAGCCTGCAGTACACAGCCTACAATATACAATGAAACATATCTATAATGGTCATCTTTGGGACCTGGGAAAAATGACCTTTATAGACAGTGGCCTTTCTGTCCAGGTTGATTTCTATAGAAAGTGTCATTTTGGGGTTATGAAGAGTGGCCTTTATACACAGGTGGCTGCTCTGTAGAGGTGGTCGCTAATACAGGTTAGACTGTAACATTGAGATTCAGATATGCTCATGCAATAGTCTCGGTTCAATCAAAGTTGAACCTTGTGATGTAAAATCCTTCTCACTCAGTGAACACAGACAGAGGAAGAGCAATGGCTGTGTAGTTAATAACATTAAACAATCCAAATATCTGCAATTTAGCATCAATTGAAGCTGTCTCCCATTGGAATTTTAGAAATCAGTGTTCTTTTAGTTTTAATCACCCTATGTTCTATTCGGTTGAGACATATTCCTTACCAGTAGATTGATCCAATAGCTTGACTTTGTCTAGAACAGTTTTCTGTAATAAAAAAATAGTACATGAAGAAAAACCTGCTTGTGAGTCAATATAGCAATAGAAACTGATACTACAATTGTCATTGATGGCACTTCTACTGGAACAGTTTGCCTCTAAATCAGCTCCAAATATAAGGATTCAGTCAGTTGACTTTCACAAAATTCTTTGAGTAGCCCTTCCACATAACAACATCAGAAAATGTGAAATCAGCTGTCAACTGCAGGCTTGAGATTTCATATGATGAAACATATTTGTAGTTACATCATAACAGCATGTATATAAAATAAGATCCTATCAAAAAAATACAATGTAAATGTGTTTGTTTCAGCAACATCCCAACAATTTTAAGCAATTGAATAAAAGCTTGTGCGCCTCAGGCAAAAGTTGGCAGATTCTGTTCTTCACAATGGAACAAGCGCAGTCCCCATGCATGACAGGATACACTTGTTTTAGGCACGTGGATTTGAATTGAAATCTACAATTTTGACAGCCAAGAACAATGCTTGAGATTGACCATCATTGAAAAGAGTATGGATGATTGCGTTGCAAAGAAAGCATTTTCCTGCCGTCTTCACCTGTGGCAGAGGTCAACTCAATTATATACCGACATGCAGTGGGACTGCGCATGGCGAATTGTAGGCTATAATGTTGTTGGCGACGTAATTTGCATTGATGTTTGATTTTTGAATTGTAATACTGATGTTAATGTTATACGTGGACTGGTATCTAGTTTTATGTCACGTGACGTGTATACGGCTTCAAGAGATGAGTGCAACAAGGCTCTTGAGGAGTTTGTTGTAAGTCTCTGTGTGTGTCGGAGCTGCGCCTCAACTGTTTTGGATTGATTTCTGTTTTTTCAATGATTGCTGTTTGTTGGAAGTGAACCAACCGAAGGTATAGTTTTGTTTCTTGACTGTAATTTATGTAGTTATTGTATCATTCGATTATTCGCATTTTAATTGACTTGTATATATTTAATTGCTCTTTAATTGTTGTTTAGAAAAACCGGTGTTTATTGGCAAACTGTTGTCATTATTGATCTAGCTCTGTCGCGTGTTTCTCGGGATAAGCTAATCCAACAATTGGCAATTTCGTAACTGTGTGCTGTTGCAAACAATGTTGTTAATTCAATCAATCAATCAATCAATCAATCAATCAATCAATCAATCAATCAATCAATCAATCAATCAATCAATCAATCAATCAATCAACCAATCAATCAGTCAGTCAATCAATCAACAAATCATTCAATATTATCAGTCGATCATACATAATTCAGTCAATCAGTTAATTTAATCATGTCCTCCCCTGCACAGCAGATACCATGTAATAAAAAGCACCACCTTATTAAAACCAACTCTTTGTGGTCGCAAATTACCCTTGCATACCTTCTCTTAGCTAACAGCACTTAATAAACAAGTTACTTAAATAAACTATAAAATAGACTGGTCAGGGGAAAGGATTATTGAATTATCAAATGTCAAATGGCACTGTGAATTACTTGAATATCATTAAGAAACCAAGGAAGTTATATAAAACATAGACAAATCATCAAACAGTCAATTACCTTGCTGGTGAGTTTCCCCATCTGATCACCTTGCACTGAAAACAACACAGATATTCTTAACAAGAAGCAACCGGCAACCTTAACGAGCAAAGATCCAGAATAAGCCAATAGGAGTCATATAATTGAAGTAATCTTACGAAACAAAATATGAATCATCCCTCTAATTACTTCATTTCAAGTTTCACATGACTTACCTGGTACCCATTTGTAGACTTGCATTGTACAGTTAGAAGGTCCGACGTGAACCCATCTTTTCTCCCTGTGAAATTCAAATTCATAGTTATTCAGCTCACGTATTCTTTACAGAAGTGGTACATCAAAAGCAAAATGTGTGCATTATGGTGTGAGCTGAAAAATTGATTTCATTCTCCAACACAAGTATCAGTCAGATAAGCTTAGGGCTGTAATGGTGGCATATTTTTTTAAATCAATTAATTTGTTCCAACAATTGATTTGTATAAATTAATCGGATCTTAATAATGTGCCTTGCTGAGAAGTTGTTCTTTTGCAATTATCAAAACGGAAGAAACTGTTTTGTAATTTTGAATGGCATGATGGTTCTATAGTTTAATTGACTGTTTGTCATTACTTAACTTTAAAATAATATCAAAAAGGCACTCCAAAAAGATCGCTAAAATTTGCAACTTACATTTGTAACTACAATAACCTATCCTATATCGTTTCAATTACTACATACTATCTATTTGAAACCCTGCTTGCTGTGTGCTATGGCAGACGCTTATTTCAGTCTCTAGTTTAATTTCAATGTTTCTAATTTCAATAAAGCTCCCACTCTGTAATTTATAGATTATGCCATGCATGGCTTGTTGTCGCTGGAACTCTAAGCCTCAGTTTGGTACCTGTAGCACTCGGCGGTCACAAAAGGGACGAGACACGAGTCTACATAAAGTTGGATGTATTTGTGCTACGCTCTGGTCCGTAGACTGGGAGAGATGGCAAAGGGATTCATATGTCCGTGATAGCCAGAGCTCTATGCCTAGGACCAGGCGAGACAGCGAATACGACGAGAGAGAGAGAGAGAGTTACAAGCGACAGCAGTTATATACGATTTACAAGCACAGGGAGACTAGACTAAAACAGGAAGAGATTAACTATGACGTAAGACCACTACATACCCACAGATCGCTCTTTGGGTTGTGTTTCATCTGTGGTTACTGCTTTGTAGTTATGGTTACTGCATGGGAATTGAATGTTGGGAGCACAATTGATATTGATTAATCAAATTTTATTAGTCCAGCCACTCAAGATCTAAATTCCTTGTTAAATAAGTACAAACAGACTGCACTGCTGCTTGTAGCTGTAGCTAGTTACTTTTAAAAGGTAGCTGATCCAGCCCTGCATATCAGTACAGCAAAAGTTTAGTCTTATATCTACCGGTATGTAATAACAAGACTCCGTCGACAAGACTCACTCGACACATGCAAATATCTCACAAGACTCACTCGATACATGCAAATGTCTCTTCTCTGTGTGTCATATGACACCTAAACAATGATGACACATTAACTAGCTGATTTGATAGAATTATTGCCGTGGAATTTGGACCTTGATTTAGCTGTGCAAACCGTTTAGATTTAAATCGTGAAACAAACTTGACGATCGCATGCAAGTAACGGCCTGCTGGAAAATATATCAAAAGCCTATCCATAGTCCAAGTGTCATATGCTGCGCGTTGTTTGCACCAACCTTAGAACAGATAGGCCTACAGCTCCCAAGAGATTGAAATCGATCTCTTTAGGGCTAATTGACTGCAATGGTTTGTAAATCTAAATCTAAGCGGCTTCCAAAGCTAAATCGAGGTGCCCATTCCTCAGTAATAGTTCCATCAGATTTGCAGAAAGCATGCCACAGCGAGACTTCATGTTTGTACCTCACTTTAAAGAAATCTCAGGCAACAAAGCACAAATTATTTCGCAAAGTCTTTTATTCCTTATTTCATTTCAAAACATTAAACTACAGACTTAATTCTCTTCCCTAATGAGAATGGCGCATTCAAGCCAGGATTCGTATTTGAATCACGATGACATTGAATCCAACATTGCCACTAATAGTTATGCTTAGTCCACAACTTCACAGTTGCCGTGACTTTAGATATTTCGTAAATTATCTGTAGGCCTATTATGTTGTGCAGTTGATTAGGCATGTATTGGCTGACGCATGGTCAGTGTGAACTTGATGAACTATTGTGACCATTGTGTAGGCACGTGATTGTAAGAATACGTTACAACCGTGTCATCTTGTAACCACCCTTTTTGTGATCTGTACCTCGTCGTTTCAACAGCTCCGCCTGTCTTGTATTCTACGCTGTGGCTCCCGACATAGAGCTCTTGCACCAATTAATAAAAATGTATACTCCTTGGAGCTCTTCCATCTCTCCCTGTCATGGGACTGTAGTAGTATTAGGTAATGCTCTACACCAATAGGAATGCTGATTCAATATCTCTTCTCTATCATCCCGCTATTTACAAATATATTCATTCTCATCTGTG
>OFHS01001173.1:0-29712 GCA_900245855.1 Calvadosia cruxmelitensis
TATATATCACATAATGAAGTGTGATTGTATAACAAATTATATTTTGTACATAAATAACGCCGATGCTGCCATGTAAAACCTAGCACTTGCAGCCTGTTTCCCAGCAATTTCTGTATTAACACAACTTTCATATCTGCTCATAGAAGAGCGAAAATATATACATTATCTACTGTATCTATAAACGGAGAAATACAACATTTAGTGGATCTCTAAAAGCGAGATACATGTTTGAGATTATGATTAGGGTAATATTGTGTCTGTTTCTTGATGCCTGTGATACAATTTACATATAGAATATAAAAAATAATTATTTAACAAGATCGTTCATGACAGTTGAGACTTGGCAAAATGCTGAGCACAGCTTCTGAAAGACTGGTTATTGTTGGTGATCACTTCCGACAACTTATTAAGGATCGATAACCAAATCGAAGCTTGGACCTGTCTGAGGTGACAGAGGGTAAGCTGTACTGTTTCAGCTTTGAGGAACGGGTTTCTCGAAGCTTGATGGTGTAAGAAAACAGATCCATCAGCTCATCACCATAGCGGCCCTGAGTTGACTTTAGTACTGCGATTGCGGTGTTGACATATATTTGCTGATCGACTGTCAGCCAATCGAGGACCTCGAGGACATCAGACACGTGGTCAAATTTTCTGCGATTGCTGTATATCTTGGCTGCCCAGTTGATGATTTGTATCTGTGTGTCTGTCTATCTGTCTGTCGATCTGTCGGTCGGTCTGTCTGTTTGTTTGTTTGTTTGTTTGTTTGTTTGTTTGTTTGTTTGTTTGTTTGTTTGTTTGTTTGTTTGTTTGTTTGTTTGTTTGTTTGTTTGTTTGTTTGTTTGTTTGTTTGTTTGTTTCTGTGTTTATTCGTTTGCATGTTTGTTTGTCTATACAAAACCAGGTACCTGCTACTCAGTTGCAAGTATGGGCTGCAAACGTTCGGGGGAAATACAGGCCTTTGTTGTGCAAACTTTCCGAGCCACGTGTTGTTTAGCTAGCTTCGAAAGCAGGCCAAAGTTGAATAAAGCAAATTGGCGCAGAACATAACGGAGACAAAAGGTAGCCTTGAACCCGAGTTATATTTTTGATAATTTGATGAAATTATTGCTGTTGAATGGGCACCTCGAACTCGCTTGCCATTGCAAACCGTTGCGCTCGAATGGTTCGAATAGAATCTATTTCAGTCTCTTGGGAAGTGCCGTGCTTTGTTGCAGTGTTCAGTCTGAGGCCCTGTTTACAAGGAGGGAGGATGATCCTAGTAAGTAGGATCATCCTTACTTACTAGGATCATCCTCCCTCCTTGTAAACAGGGCCTGAGTAGCGATAAATGCAACCACTGAATGCATGCCATGGCAGACAGTTATTATGTAGAGGACAGACTGCCAACAATTTTATGCAGACACAAGAATAGTTTGGATAGGTGCATAGCTTGGACTAGCTTGGTCCAGAGTAGGAAAAAAGCTCAGTCGATGGGAAATATGTGACATGATTTGTGTGTACAATGCTAGCATGGGAACCCTGTCATCACCAACCCATGGCTGCCAAGCACCGTCACACTGATAAGTATTGGAGATCTACAAATAATTAGATTAACTAACTTTAGGTGACAAGTGGAGTGGGAGAGAAACTTGCTTCGTCGTGATTGAGACTTCTGGTTCAGGCACAGTGTTCATCTTCATCTTGCTATTACCGCGCGTATAGATGGTAAGACTAGAAAGGGCTTTGCAAATTGCGTCTAGAAGAAGGAATGGGGCACGCTTCAGAACTAGCGTTCATGGCAGTCCTCAAGGTTCGTGCAATAGATCGCGCTTGTAGGCATAAATAGGTTCCGCGAACAAACTCTGACATTATTGACGTTGAAGATGTCTTGCCTTCTACAAGATAGGGTCCAAGCAAACCTGGATGACTGGTCTTTGGAAGGCGATTGAATGCTATATCATAGTGGTTGTTCCTGACTTGGAGATGAACAAATTGCCACAGCGCCAACTCGGTGCAGTCCTTTTGAGTTTTAACTCCTTTACGTCAATTCACGGCATGTTTAAGGGAATTTGTAGCGGGAAATAACTAGTATATCTCGTCACATCACTCAGAATTCATCACTTGGAGCTATGATATGGCAATATATTTTATCATAAACGATATAAGATCGCGCTATTCTTGTCAGATAACGCTTCATAACTCAGGAGCCGTCTAGCTATAAGACCGAACATGATTGCCAAATGCAAGGTCTGAAGGGTACGTGCTGCTTTATAAAACTCCCTTACACTTTGAATATTGAGGTTTGATCAAATAAAATGCGTGATCTGTTAGTTTTGGTATATTTTTCGTTAAATTCGGCTTCTGTTGAGCTTTTCGTGTAGCTGCTTCGTAACTCTCAGTTGCTTCTTTGCGTCGCCATTGTACAAGGTACTCCCAGTCTGCGTCACACTCGGGCCCAGGCGTATTTAGCTTTATTTGCCAGTCCGGACCCCCGTGATATACAGTATCAGGCGGGCTGGCCCGGCAGTTGAAGTTTTGTACGCAGGCGCAAGGGTGAAATAAATTTGACATCTGGTGCCAACGTATAAATTTGTTAACTTGTGTGCGTTGGTAATAGCGCAACATTGAATCTTTCTTTCGCTTTTCATCATCAATACATATTATGGAAGCCAAAGCAAACAGTTTCGATCGAGTGGCGAATTGATCGAGCTTGTAATTAAACATGACTTCTATTCTGATCGTCCTATTCCTTAAAAGGAGTTACAAAATTCACTGGTAGTGAAATAGAAGGACAACCAGAGTTTATGCAGACCAAAAGACGAGCTTCCAACGTAAAAAAAGTGACGAACACGATTGTGTCGAAGAGACAGAGACCAGCCCGGCGAAAATTTGCCGGGCTGAAGCAGGGCCAGCCCGGACAGGAAATCACCATATAAACAATCGACAAAATTAGCCCATCCCGGCGCCAACCGGGTTGGCCGACTCATGTAAACAGGCCCTAATGGAGAAATATGATAATGCAATCATCTATTGGAGTACAATACAGTGAAACCTCGCTAGTATCACTATGATTTTCCAATCAAAAGTTGTGACAATAAGCGGGTCGTGATATTAAGCGGGTACAAATAGTTGATTCAGACAGAGCCTGGTTCTCAAACTGAAGTAGTATTAAGAGGGTTGTGACGTTAACCGAGGTGATATTAACGGGGTTACACTGTATCAGTAACATACTTGCATCACAAAGAAATTAAGGAAATCATGCATGTCTAAGAGACCCCACTCTGTGCTTATAAAACGCTTGGTGTGTTTCAATTCAAATAAATGGAACTTGAATATAATGGTATTCAACAGACAATGACGTGCAAGAGTGAGCTTTTAAATAGCTCTATTAAGTCATGCCACTGTGTCTGTGTGAGGTTTGGCTTGTTTTTCATATTTCCTTGAGCAGCCGGATCGTTTGTAGCAGAAACCATCACCATCTTATTGCACATTTCAGACCATCCAAAGCCGGAGACCAGGGTAAAATGGTTCGCATGTCATCCTTGCTTTTGGTCATTCTTTTGCTGCAAATCAGTGTGGCTACTGTTGGGGCATTGACGCCTGGAAGTCTTAAGCGAAATGGTAAGGCTAGTTAATATTAGGTTAGAATCAGAATAGCTAATATTTGTTCCAAAGGGTCCTACAGCTACCAAATATTAGTTGAATGGCAAAATGATACATTTGTTATAGATGTGTCTATATTCAACAAAAGTCAAAACCAAGATTTCAAATGCGGCAGGCTTTTTACATATAGCTCTTATGCTGCACGGACAAGTGACCTGAATAAATACATCCGCAACTATGTGGTGATAGACATTATAATGAGTAAATAATGTCTATTAAAACTGTTCCAAATTAACACGAGATAACTCTGATTCTAACTCTGATAACATTAACCATCCCTCATCACTAATTTAACTCACGGAATCTTGTTGAAGTGTATACCAGCGTTTCATGTGGCTTCCACTTCGGTCCTCGTCAAATAGCCAACAGATTTGGCTGTTATTACAGTTTTATGATGATCATGTTCCTTTACAATATTCTTTGATTCATATCTTGAGAAAAAAGCCGTACCGTCTAGAATTCAGCAGACTTTGAACATCAAACCATTTGTTTACTGCAAAGTTTATAAGGTCATTCTGGAGTACAAATAAATAGATTGAAAATTTCCATAAGGAGGTGTTGGCCGTATTCTGCATTAATTTGCCTTTCGATTAAAAATTTTCGGCGTAAAACTAAAGATTTCAGTTCGCTCTAACGTAAAATTCCTCTATATCTCTTTTGTTTGTCTTTGTACCCTCCTCCGGTGGAATTATTCTTTGCTCATCGTTGCTACTCATGTGTTGTGTGGAATGCCTTGTGACCTTGCAAGCACTCACTCAGACTTCCGTTTATTTGAATGGCAAGACACTTTGAAGCTCTGTAGATTCTATAACCATTATTGTCGTAAGAAGAGAGAGAATGAAGTAGCTGAAGTAGTACTAAGCCACTGTGCCACAAACAGCTTGCGATGACCACTACAAAGGATCGTCTTTCCAATTGCACATATTCACTGGAGTCAAAGACTTGACGACTTGACAGCCAAAGACTCACGGCTTGACAGTGAACCTACTTCCAAATTAAATTCAGTTTCAACGGTGGTAGAGACCATCGAAAGAAACTGTTTCTTTCACCTTTATGCAGCAGTACATGTGAAATCGGGCAGATATCACGCTAAAGCTTGCTGATTGGTCAAGAAAGTCGCTTTTCAAATGGTCGAGCTATTACCATATACAACGTTGTGAAAGGGGTCAAAACCAAGTCATGTCGATAAAAATCAATCTGAAAAACATTTAGAGGTGGCTCACATCGAATATATGTTTTACCATGCAAAAAGACAGAGCGAATCTGTTGCGAATCTGTTTTGCCAGCCAAGTTGCAAATGTGGTGCACTTGACAAGGTGCGGCGTTTTATGCTTAGAAGTCACTATTGAGTTTATCATAGATTAAAAATAACTCACATTTACCTACTGTTATAACAACGAGACATTTTTAGTCCTATAGAATACCTGCTTCAATAAACAAAAACACTTCTCAAAAGTAAGGGCGAATGTGCCGCGCAGACTCTCGGCGTTCCCGCGCTGGATGGCCAAGCTCAAGTTTGCTATTAACTCGACCTTGCTCGTGCCACTCATCCTTGCCCCTAGATCTTCAACGAAGGCCTTGGCTGAAGGGCCAAAAGCGATAAGCATTTCAATAGCAATTGGTGTGAATAAGAATTGTTCTTTTGGATCTCTGTATTTTGTTTCTTTGTTGGCTTCGGCTTTCGCGGCAGCAGCTCCTGTAGACTTCATCGTTCGTGGACGGTGTGCTGGGGCCAGTGTGTCAGGGCATGTGAAGTCCCATAAGAGACATTTGCCCTCTGACCACGGTATTTGGGTGCAGCCATCCGGGCGTTTCAAATATGTCCGAAAAAGACCTGGAGGCTCTAAGACGGAGGGGATTCCAGCGCTTGCGAGTGTCCTTCGGATCACTTCGTTGGCCATGTGGTGTCGGGATGACCGGCCTGCGCTGTATCTGCACGAAAGACCATGCGAGCCGTATGCGTCGACGTCCTCTCCGCACTTGCAGACGTGTGGTAGGACAAGCTTTGTGCCTAAATGCAGTCCTACGATAATTCGGAGCTGTTCGTTCGTTAAGAATGTGCCGAGTGGTGAAGAAGGTAGGCATTTTAGCCAAGCGCCGCTGTATTTGTCTTCCAATGCTTTAAGGCGACAGACGTCTCTCTGGTCAGCTGCTTCCTCGTAGAGGGTGGTTTGAGCAACGCTAACCAAAGGAGAGTCCCAAGCCTTTTGGGTGCTGGAAGGGGGAGGGCTGCATTTTGTTGTTGATTCCCAAGTTTCGGTTGCCTCCTCCATGTAGCAGATGGTGGTCGATTCACCTGGCATTTTCATGCTGTCTACCAGTGTGGTTGATCTTTGGCAGGAGGAGAGGAATGCTGGCAATGCGATTTCACTAGGTTTTCTGATACCTAGGCCACAAACTTTAATGGGTAGAGTGGCTTGTCTCCATTGATGACTTTCGAGTCAAACGATTAAGATGTTCTCGAGACAGCCGTGGAGTGCCTCATCGAATTTTAAGAGCACGGGATTCCCCTGACTGAGCTTGCAACGGATAAAATATAACAACTTGGGGATTAAAATACAATTTCTAAGTAAAAACAATGCCTGGTGTGAATATAAAGAGACAATCTATTGCTAAGAAATTCGAAATCAACGAGCTTTGAATTTAAAATGTCCGACTGTGCCTGCTGACCAATTCCAGCACCCAGCAACACAAGATTCCGCTGCAGGATGCGCTTTGTATTGTCAAAGATGATTGGCACCGTGTCTGGTTGGCCATTGATGAAACATAACTCGCACTTTGCTTCATTAAGTTCGAGCCCGACTGACTTGACATTCGCCCAAGTTGAGTAATCGTTTATATTAGTGTTTTTAATTAACATTTGTATTTGAAAAAAAGAGATGAATAAATCAGAATGAAAATTTCAAAAAATTAAAAAGAAAAAGAAAAAAGTAAGGGCACGTTTACAACAGCCCGCTTAGCTAAGACCGACAGATAAGATATTATGAATTGAAATTTCGGAATTGGTGCCTGTCGTAGGACATGAAACCTTGTCTTTACAAAGCCCCAATGTAAACTTAATGCTAACATCCCATCGTGTGTAACCAATGGAAGGTGCTGTTTCTATATTATTAGCATGTTCAATGTGATCAGTATGCAGTCTATTGTAAACGCTGGCGTTGCAGAGTGGGAAAAGATCACGCTCTTCGCGATGCAGTTGCAGGATGTTGCACTTTAATCATAAATAGTTGATTTAGACGCATCTACAGCGTCGTTTGGATATAGCCCGAGAACAAGCATGACATAATGTTCTGAAGAAGATTTCATCCACTTCACGAGTCAATGATAATGACACTTTAAACAATCGATTTTTGGCCGAAATTTCCTGATGAAATGCAGCACGAGGCATCTATTCAATCATACCGTGCGGATTTTTTTCTTGGACAACCAGACACTTCATTGATGGTCTGACGCACTATTTCATGCAAATTATATATATACCGGAGAAGAAAAGACTCTTTGTGTTTACACCATTGATTTTCGGCGGTCAGTTCAGCTGATCAGCTGCACGGTAGTTTTCCTGCCACTTTATTACTTCTTATCTTGTTGTTGAGTTGGAGTATTGAACTATCGAAATGATACATAATAAGTTCTTTCTTAAATAAAATACTTACTAGAATTCGCAACACGTTTATTGACGATAACACGACACATCTACGCTTTGAGTGGAGCTAAGGAGAATCTCAGCTTTGGTAAAGACGGACGTGCGAATTCCGAACGTCGAAGGAACCGTTTCTACGTTTCTGGTAAACGGCAGTTGAACTGAACATTGCGCCGAAAAAGCAACAATGTAAACAAAGACAGTTTTAGCTTTGCTGATATAATTCGTGCGAAAGCGTCGTCCTGATCGCATCCTGGACTGCCCGCAGGAAGTCTATTAACATCAGCTTGAAATTTCGGAATGCTGTGGAAAGTGTTGCCACGACGATATAACACATTTTCGGTTAAAATTTCGGGCCACTGTGTAATACATATGCTTACGAATTGTAAATTTGTGAAGGAATATTTGAACGTCCCTAGTTTTAAAGTCTCACATACGTGGCCAATGTTCCATTTGTCTATCGAGAATCGACTAATGTTAAACAATTGGAGATTCGATCAATCGCAGCAATCGAAACGAGATGATTTGCTTGTTTAGTGATGGGTTATGACAAGGAAAACAGTTTATTGAAACCTGGCAAGCTCATGAGAGCATACGAAAGGATTAATTAAGATCTGATAACCTTCATATTATTGGAGCGATACAATGGAAGATAATTAAATCACAGTCGCAATTCAGTAATCCCAAGAGTAAAAGGGAAAGCATATCGGCTAATTAATAAATTGCAGTGATCCTCTTGAGCTATACCCATTCCAAGATTGTGTGTGTGTGTGTACATTTTATTTGATTTCGCATGTAAAATGAGAAATCATGCTCGCTTACATCACAACGAACGATTAAATGAAATAATTTCAAGGTGAGTAATGTAAATATAATACAAGATGTTTAATAATATGAAATGATATAGATAGTATATCGTAGCAGTAGTATATATTTATAACTATATATAACTATATCTTTGAACTTCCAAAAAACAGTTCGTACTGAGCTGATGTTGAAACTTATTCCAGTTTTTAACAACTGCTTGTGCTCGTTCTTATAATTCTAATCCAATAAATGACACCCAGAAGCACTGTATGGATAAAACTATTTCACTAAATAACGAAAATAGGCAAGGCAAGCAGATTATTACAAAGTTTGAACGATAATTTACAATAATCATACAAGATCAAATATGACAGGATATCTGTTTATTCATCGATGGGTTCTCCTCACAGCTTCATTGGTTGGAGTTCTTCTGTTGTCGTGATAGAGCATCCAAACCAGATGGTGCAACGGAATCGATTTACTATTTCTGCTTTCTTTTCAAGCGCTCAACTCAGCATGCACTAGATGTCTTTGAACGTCCCATGGACGCTTTTAAGCCGTTTGGACGTCGCGTGTACGTCTTAAAGACGTCTTGTATTTACTTGGAACATGCTCTATCTCACTTACAAACAATAGTCACTGTTATTCGTATTCGTGAAAACAAGATTACATAACATAAGAATTTCGAAAGTAAGCAAAACGATAGAAAAAAATAACTCTGGTTGACAGAACTTTTGATTTCAGCTCAAAAATACGTGAATGTAGTAGCCAAATCCCAAAATGCATCAGGACCGCATTTGATCAATTAACAAACACATGCATAAAAATGATAATATCACTGCTTGAAGTTATGCATCTGCAATATTTGAAAATCAATTTATAGTATGAGAGAATATTTCTGAAGTCCAACATTAAGTCAATTGGACCTACGTCTTTAGTAAAACAATGTTAAATTTTCATTGGGCTAAGGAAAATTGTGCCAGCCATAAAAAATTAATTAGAATTTCAAATTCATGCTTATTCAATAATTGTAAAATTTTGAACAGATGTTGATGAAATTGATATTTCCAAATGGATAACTATTGTTTCATATGTAGTCTGTCATAAGAAGCGCCATAAGACATGACATTACAGTGCTTATATAACAGAACATTGTAATGTTTTCAAATTTAATGTCAGTACACTTGGGCTGATTTCAAGCCTTTTTGTTTTACAATGATGTATAAATTTACACTGTAAATATATTTTGTAGACAATAATATATCTTTTTGTTTCAAGTATCAATTTTCTTGAAATAAGACTTGGTCGGTGGAAGTCTTCAATGGCAATCTTCATCCTTTGCTTATAAATTTGTGGCTTTAAACGTGGACAAGTATTTATTTACCAGATTTGACAATAACATTCCTTAAAGTGAGACATTTTGTTTTTAAAATGGAAACACTGTTTTTTGCAGTGTACTTCATTTAACATCTTTAACTAAACAATACATTTTACTTGCAACAAATAGATGATAACGCAGCCTTGATAAATTCCATAATAAGAATAAATAGTACAGTCCAAACATGTATAATCTTACAACTATCAACATTAATTGCAACAATATTTACAACATAGTATAGCATTGGTAAACCACACCCCCCGGGCAAGTCTTTCACTACCATGCATATCAATGATAATAAGTTCGGTGCTCATTTTGGCTTACGAGACGTACATTTTTGACCGACCTCTGAGGGACAACGGTGTGACGTCAAAGGATCTTCTGTGTTCGCTGAGTTTATGTTAATTTGAAAGTCAAATGAGAACATCAAAGTGTGAGCTTTTCATCTAACAATCTCACTTTTGATAATGACAGTATAACCCATTTAAGAACAAATCGGATAATCGCAAAACCCGTTTTCAAGCAGTCATGACTGTAGATAGATAGATAGATTTTAAATTAGACCATCATAACTATGCTAATTAGATACAAACAATGTTTTGAAGACAGAACACATGATCAGGATCAACCCATAAGTGCAAGTGCTTGTTTGTTTGGATGCCCTCTTGTTTGTTTAGCACTATAACGACATTTCAAGTATTATGAATCTACAATTCAATAAAATCGCAGTCATACGTTCTGCTTAACAAATTTAAAAGCTAAAAAAAATATTACCAAAAATATATGAGCATATGATATTTGCAAATTAAAAATTTATTTCAAGCTTTTCCTAGCACTGAAGGTGGCAAGAATGCTTGTAGCGTTCTCCCTCTGTATTGCACTGCTTAATCCTCGCAAAAGGTAAGCCCTTGACCTTATCTAGTTTGTTGTCCTAATGAATGTGAACCTTTAATTTTCAGGACTTTACTGCCTTCCTCCTTCTCCATGGTCACCCTGCAGTGAAAGTTGTGGACCCGGAACGTATACAAGGATTCAAATATGTCGGAGTATTTATGCATCTCCTTTTTCAGGGAATCCATACTCCATAAAACAAGAGACCGCTCCGTGCGAAAAATCTCCTTGCGGACATACCAAAGTGTAACAACTGATCAGCCTTCTGACACTTGAAAAACGGACACCAAAAGCTGAGGAATAGTAGCATGTGATGCAAAGTGACTGTATTTAATGTAACTTCTCAGTCTTTTGCTTTCCGTATTGCTTGAGCTGTATAATCTGTGTTACTACTGCAACAATACGCGTCTGTGTTTTCAACCTAGTACTTGCTTGTCAACGTAGCACGCCGTTATAAGCTGTGAAAGGATGACAAAATAGAAGTTGTTTTCATCGAAATTGAAAGTAGTTTCTCACAATCTGATGGCTAATGGGTATAGTTGGAAGTACAGAGAAGGTTTCATTTGCTTCTGTCGTTACACAGCAGACGAATCCTTCCTTTTCAAATACAAAGCACAATTTGTGATTTTTAGTATATATAATTTAGAGACCTCGTTCATGACCCACATTTGACCTTCATTCCAAATCGTCATTGATATATTGCATGCAAGGTTGTTCTGCTAAAGCTATAGATGACAAAGCAACAATAATCTTATTTCTTATCACCATCACTGAAGCAGATGTTGCGAGGCAACGTTGAGATTTGGTTGTTAGTTTCTCTTTCCAATAGATCCCAATAGCACGTATTAACATTTTGCCATATGCCTGGTTTCAGTAGAATATACTGCTGACCAGGCATTGTCCATGATTTGCGCCATTACAAGAACATCGACTGAATTGTATATGGCGGAAAACGACAACGTTAGTTCAAGTGAGGGGCTCTAAGATCATAGTTTGTTCAAAGGGTCGTAACGTCGACCAGACCTTACCACCTATAGGAAGGCAACATCCTTTCAATAGACCATTTTGACAAGCTACCATTTTGAAAAATGCGCGTGCATTATGGGGAAGGTTGATGTCACTGAATTATCTGGAGAAAGTTGGATTTGATACTGATGCGGATTTTATCAAGCTGCGTTATCTTACATAAATAATCTAATTCCCGTTTATATTATGGTTCAGAAACCCAGTTTCTCCCTTGCTTCGAACACTCAACATACCCCACAATGCACTGGTTTTACCCATAATGGTAGCTCGTAATACAGATCTGTAGACGGCAGATGGAACCAAGATAAACATTCCACAATTTCAACAGAACCTTCAATTGTTGTCAATTGCGCAACAGACATGGAAATAGCAGTAAACTTTGTTTTGGACACATTAATTTTCAGGTCAACACTGAGTCTAACTAATGCTTTTAAGTTCTCTTAACATGAAATAGGCTTGCTTGAATGTCAATTGCAACGACATTTACGAGGCGTAACTCCACAGCTTGAAGGACATGAGACTTAGGAAAGGATTCCGTTGGTCGGAATTGATGAAGAACGAGGAGGTGAATGCCTGGATTACTGAGAAGTTGTCATTGACGGTGCGCAATCTTGGTATTTTAGTCACAACTGATTTAAAGTTTTCTAGACATTGCGCAGCTATTTCTTCAAAAGCCAGTTCACGTTCTTATCTCGTCTCCAAGTGCTTCACATCTAGAAATCCAACGATTCTCCTACATGCTTACACTACATACGTCCGTCCAATACTTGAGTCTAATTCACCAGTGTGAAATCCGTTTTTAATCAAAGATATCAAAACCGTCGAAAAAGTTCAACGTAAGTTCACTAAGAAGATTTGTTCCTTATTAAAGAAAGATCAACTTTGTTACACGGAGCGACTTGAGTTTCTTGAGATGCAATCTCTTGAACATCGCCGTGTTAAGTTCGACCTGTGTATGGTTTTTAAAATGATCCATGGTATTGTGGACGTTGAGCTAAATGATCTCTTTTCCATTTAAGAATCATAATATTCAATTTCGTGGAAGCTCTTTAAAGCTGAAATCGCAATCTATTCCTGTAAATAATTCTGTATTAAACTCATTCTGCTATCGTACAATTCCAATATGGAACTTTCTTCCTGATGAAGTAGTTACCGCGGGATCTTTGTATTTGTTTAAGCGTCGTTTATATGACATTAAGTTATCCAAGTTTTGCAAATGTTATCAGGCTGCACGTCTAGTGTAAGTATTATTACTTTCCTGAGCTTGCCTGTCAATTATACTTATACTTTAAAATATTTCTGATAAATAAATCAAATCAAATCAAAATTATTTATGCCCAGGGTTTGTACCGAAGAGAAGCAGGGTGGGTAATTCAACTTTTGGCAAAGCGAAGGTTGGGTTAATTTTTGCCTGCCCCGCTTACGTTCAACTGATATTTTCTTTCCTTTTTCTTGTTAATCTATTGTAGTGTCATATAACTAAACATGGTGTTGCATCCTCGGAATCGACTTATTCTATGCACAGTTGATCTACATGGATGAAGTAATGCAGCTGATGACAGTTTTAATACCGGTAGAATATCTGCTTTTCTGTCCACATTTGTTCAGTATATGGTGAAATTTTTAGAGGTTGGATAATTTCTTTTCTTGGCTACCTAAAGGTTGGGTAAAACAAAAAAGTTGAAATGTTTTGCTTCTCTTCGCTACCAACTCTGCCTGGGCATGAATAATGAGCTGTCCCTCATTAGTTTAATACTTTAGACGTCTCTTACAGGTTCGAATTTCATAACTATTTTGGAAGATGATTCGCTTTATCCTATTCATAATCTCGTACATCATTTCAAATTGGAGTAAATGTCAAATGAAATCAGGAAAGACATTTGTAAAATACTGTGGTCAAAGTTGAATATTACAAATTGGTGCAGAATCTAACGAAGCCGTGTTTTGCATGAAAAGGTTAACTTGAAACCGAGCTACATTTTCTGCATGTTTGACGAAGTTAAAAGAAATTATCGCTGTGGTATTGGCACCTTGGTTTCGCTGTGCTTGCCATGGCAAACCACTGTGCTCGAATGGTTCGAAACGATCGATTTCAGTCTCAAAAGGGAGTCGTAGCCATAGACTTACTACATATAGACTGCCAGCTCTGTCACGTGACGTGTGTAGGGCATGGTTCATTCATTATTATAGTATTGTGAATTTCAAACTCGTTATTTGCTCGTCAAAACTGCTTAAAATGTCCTAACATAACGAGCAAAAAAGGAGTTTCAAACTCATTAAATGGTCTTGTTTTGGGCTCTTTTGACGAGCTTTTGACGAGCTTATAATGAGGTTGCGTTCTTGGGAAAATCTCTTTAAAAGCTCGTTGTATATCTCGCATGCTCTTTAAATTTCATTCTTTTTCTCGTTATTATTTAAATTTAAAGGCTCTTTCTTTAGTCTTGTTAAACTCGTCCTTTATGAAAATTACTCATCTAATCCTCTTTAAAAACTCGTTATAATCTCAAATTTCTTAATGGGAGTATTTTCCGATATCCACCTCTATTCTCCCGATTTCGCAGTCGAAATATTGCGATACCGCAATTGCGAATTTTTATGATTATTTGTTTCATTTGCTTCCATATTCCAGTGGCTTTGTAAACGAGAAACATTTAAACAAGACATTAAACGAGAAGGTTGCCTTTTGAAACAATTTATTTAAGATCAAAGCTATACATCAAATCGTCTGGGACATTTTGATTGTCTTCTATTCTTTTTCCCTGTGGTTTTCACCAGTTGAGTTTTCGGCTTTCCGACGCGAAACTTGTCTTCCCGCCAAACAAACTCTTCTGGCGGCTACAAAGACAACAAAAATGTATCATTAACGAATGACAATCAACACCAAAGTACCTATATATGCAACATTTAATGCCGTATTTATGCAAAGTGATCGATATAGTTTAATATTTTTAAGCATCATGCGTAATATTATGTGCACACATATCTTCATTATGCACATAATTATAATTATGGTTGAGTCATTTTATGTTAGGAAATTGAATTATTTCCCTAGTAACATTTTTATTTTTCGCAGTCTTGTTGCTGAGTCATGCTTACGAAATCCTTCCTTTTGACAGACAACAGCTTCCAGTACGGTTATATGAGGGTTTTGCAACTCTTCCAGCTCCTTCCAATGCAACGTACGATTCAACATTGTAGGACTGTAGGATTGCACGCAAGACACTAGAAAATCCCAATTAATGTCAAATGCTGTCTGGTTATGAATTTAATTACTGGGTGGTTTATAGGGTGATTCGTGCGCACCCTCTATTATCTTGTTTAAATTATATGGAAAGAAAATGTTACAGATATTTTATGTTTGAAAGGTTATGCTGAAAATTGTGTTCCAGTTCCTTGTTGTTGTATTGCTCCTTTGCTCACCTGTAAGTCATTGAAGAGCTTCGCTGTCCCGATCTCCTCTGGCAATGGCACTTCCTCGTCAAGCCTGTTAGAGTACTTCGACTTTAGGATGACTTTTGCAAATATTCCTGTAAACGTAGTGACACAGTTGATTTTAGTATTATGATTATTGTGAACTATCTTCAACGTGGTTGTCTCTGTAGATCATTCGCCTGTTTACCTTTGATAGAAACACGCCTTTCCCAATTGCAATTTTTTGTGTTGAATTGTTACAGTTGCCCTGCAATCAACATAAAATTCAATAGATTAATGTTTTCATGAAGTTCAATATTCTAAGATTTTCCACAGATTAAGTAATTTCACTTACCCATTTTCTATATTATGGGTCTGCTCGACTTCCATCGGTTGGATGTTGTCGATTGCAACTTCAAGTCGACTTTGATTGATCTGAAAATTGAATTGAAATTGAAAAATTTCAATAAGCGTATTTGGATTCCTTAAGACGTGTTTTAATGCGGTTGCGCGCAGTTGGTAAAATTGACTGATGTGCTATACCTACGATCTTCACCTACCTTGGCCTTTTTCTTGATTGTTTCTCGTCTGTTGGCCAATATTGCAGCGATGTATGTTTTTATCATACCTTTATTTATTTCCAGATCTTGTTTCAAGCCAAACAACTAGAATAATAAATATTTCCATTGTGTTAAAATGTTGTGCAGTGGGATGAGTTTCTATCATGCACGAGGCTCAGATAACAATCATGCATTCATTTATGCTTTATATATTTCTTTCTGTTGCTATAACGGACCTTCTTAAAGAAAATATTGAGGCGCCCATCGCTTTGTAGTTGCCGGCATGTCGGCGCATCTTCCCAGAAACCGCACGACCTTGCGGTTTCTCTTATAGCTCTCTGAAAAGAAGTATGTTTTATGACATAACTTTCAACTGCATAAATACACAGCTTGTGATACATGGTGTCACTTTGGAAGAATTAAATATTACTTTACATACCTCCCTCTATTTCTTTTCCTTTGGCAAGGGGTGTTTTGCGCCTTTAACAGCAAGCTCACATGCAACAAGCAATTGAATTTCTTCTGCTGGCTCCAATTGT
Organism: Calvadosia cruxmelitensis; assembly: GCA_900245855.1. Classification (NCBI taxonomy): domain Eukaryota; kingdom Metazoa; phylum Cnidaria; class Staurozoa; order Stauromedusae; family Kishinouyeidae; genus Calvadosia; species Calvadosia cruxmelitensis. The sequence continues at coordinate 15,895 of OFHS01001173.1, forward strand.
AGCCGCTGAATGTATTGAGGATGATTCCCCAGCGTCAAAAACAGATCCCAATTGTTGTAAACTGAAAACAATTATAGCATCCGTCGTAAAACTACCGAAATAAATACTGCAAATTGCTACACTTGAATTAAATAAATTATAATTTAAGCTTTGATATTGTACAGTTTGACTCGTCGGTGTTATAATTATTGCTGGAATAATTCAGCATACTGTTAATGTTTTCTGCGGAATTGACCAGTCGATGACTTGACTGCCCTATACCATCAAACGCCATTGCTACGGCTGTTGCCAAGTGACGACCAGAGGAAATATTTCCACTTTAATTTAACCACAACTGCAGTGGAATAAACCCATTGCAAATCACTTTCCAAGCAAAGAAGCACGTCCTTATGACCCTATGAATAATTTATGCAGACTGTAATAACCTTGTGTCGGCGTGGGCGGCGGAAATATTTGACCCTCACTTATTGTGTACACTTTGAGTCCAGTAGGAAGCGGCCACAGCCTCACCGCAAAAGCCAGGCAATGTATATCGCAACACAGTTACTGTATTGTCGAACTAACAAATAGTTATTAGTGTAGCAGTCGTAGCCTTGCCTATTATAACGGGTAGTTAATCCACTTCCCTTTCTGCAATAAATGCATCTTTGTTTACTTACCACAAAACAAAAGATGCCAGGAAGCTCATGTGAAGCACATATTTTCTACTGCTAATTACGATAACAATAATTGTACGTACCTTTTTCTTCAGCAGTATTTCGTGAAGACTCAAAAGTTGTTCTCTGTTAGAAATTCTTTCAAAACTGCTTCCATAGTTGCTGAAATAGCACTATTTTTCGCTTGCGTAATTGAAAGTCACGGAAATTCAAATTAGGGGCCCTTCAAAACTGATTGTGGAAAAGCCTGGGTCGAGCTAGCAAACCGGGCTAATTTTTCCGCCGGAATATAGATAAAAATAAGTACTGTTAGTTTAGTGCAGAATCAAGATTTCACCTTGAAAATGAGCGCGCCTTGTCCTTGCAAAGTATGCAATGGGAAAAAGTTAGTAACTGCCAAGGTTCGAAGAAAACATTTGGCTTTGTTTAAAGTATTTCCTAATGACGGCTGTAATAGAGAGAGAATTGTTGAAGCGAAAAGATGGAAACCTTCATGTAGTGAGTCCGGTTGCGGCGCCCAGATATTAAGCGAGGATAATGAGAAGTGTGGCGAGGATTGTGAAAGCACCGAGGCGGAGGATGTTGAACACAGTCAAATTGAAATCACCACACACGAGAAAGAAGGAAGTTTGCTTCTTCAAGGGCTCCAACAGCAACTGGTAGCTAACAGTAACTATTCTTTACTGGAGATCGTTGCAGCGTAACTGTTGGCTTTTACTGCAAGCCAGGGGATGAGCAAAGCTGATTTTAGCAACAGCCTCGCTATCACTAAGGAAGTCTTAGCCGATCCAAATTTGCCAAAAGATTACCGCGAGACATTGAAACTGATAAAGCCTATGTTAATTGAGCTTATAGTGTAAGATGTGTGCACAAACGATTACATCGTGTATAGGAAAGAGTATCACCAGTTGCAGGAGTGCCCTATTTGCAAAGAACCTCGTTACGGTGACTGAGGTAAAGCGAGGAGAACATTCATGTACATGCCATTGCGTGAACGCATTATCCGTTTGTTTAGCGTGGAATCGACTGCCATTCACTTGAAAAGTCATTATAGGAAAGCAGAACCAACCATTATCGCAGACATTCACGATACAAGCAGATGGCGTTCCCGCTACTCTGTTGATGGTTATTTTGGTGGAGCCTGAGCCTGCTATTCTCTACTGATGGTGTCGACCCATTCCAAAAGCCATCAAAGAGTAAGTCGATGTGGCCGATGTCGATTGCGTTGTTGAATCTCCCAAGGGAAAACCGATACTCAGCCAAAACATCATGCTACTTGGTATCATTCCCAGCAACGACGGCAAAGAGCAGAAGAACTTGCAGCCGTATATTGAAATATTTGTTGACGAGATTAATGATATTGATGGCAACACAGTTTACGATGCACATCAAGAAGAACATTTTACATTGCGGATCTTGATCCATACGTTCAGTCTTGATTACCCCGGTATATGCAAAGTGTTTTGCTGCCTTGGTTCTGGTGCGTACAGATGTTGTTGCTGGTGCAAGCTTAAAGGTATTACATATCGCGATATCGAACATGTAATCCATTTACAATGTAATTATTTACAATGTGTTTATTTTAATGTAATTAGTTTTATTAACTTCGGCTTGAGTATTTATTTGTAAGAAAATAATAAATTGAAATTATCATTTATAACAAGATGCCGGTATGACAATAACTTGTTATATTCTAGGAACACGATGCCATAACTGCTGCAAAATTGCTCGGCGCTATCTGCCTGTGGATAACCCCCTGCGAAGGGACTCTATGTTCAACACTGCTGAAGTCCAATCTTGTCCTGAGCTTTCACCATGGCAGAATCAGAAAGATATCGACTTGTGTACGGAGATTGCTTAAATTCAGCAAACAGAGAGGCGATTGCTTCGGTTTCAGGACGCAAGGGGCCTTACGCATTTCAAGAGGCGAATCTCGACGATTTTATGGAAGATGTGCAGCCTGATCCGATGCACACCGTGACAAATGTTATCAAAACTATCACCAAATTGATTGGAAGAAGCTATCAACTTGACATGGCAGACGTGTTGGAAGACGAAAAGGTTTTTAAAAATGATCGCAAGTCGAAGTTCATCAGAGATGGGATAAACGTCCCTTACGTCTTATCAAAGGAAAATCTGCATACTGCAAACACCCGAGCATCGTCGATTGTAGTTCCAAAAGAATATGGTTTTAAACCCGACGGCGTCTTCACAAGTGGAAAGCACATGAAATCTCACGACTGGATCGCGGTACGTAATTTGTGGCAGATGTAATGATTATAATGTGTTATTCAATTGCATCTTATAGTTTGCAGCCTCTATTGCATGTCTGGCATGTAACTTGTAACAACATTGTATTCTGTCTATTGTTCATTGGAATACAATTGTTTTCCTATTATTCCAAATTCGAAGTTCGTATAATTCGAAGGATTTTTTACGGTCCCTTGACACCGCGAATTAAGCGCATTCCACTGTAATGGTTAAATGTCTAAACAACATTATTCTATCGCTCAAAAACATTATTCGATCATGCAATTACGTTATAAAATTATTCAACGTCATTCATTAGTTCAAATGGAATGATTCATTCTTGATCGTGCAAGATACCAAAAGTAAGATTGGGCAGCTCATGTGCCCATAATTGACTACCATAGGATGACGCTTTGCTTAGAAGTGGTATGCACTGACCAATTTTGCATATGTAAATCATTCTCGTTCTAGTTTGGAACAAAGGGCCTTTTCAAATTTTGCATTATGGATTTGCTTCCTGAAGCTCAGCAGACGACTTTATTCAGCGTTTTAGATGTGTTGCATGATGTACTGGCAGACAAATTCACAAAGGAAAGCATGACAGGATTGAAGGTCAAACTTAGCGAATGTTTAGCACTCATGGAACGAGATTTTCCAGTAGCTATACAGGTAAATTCAAACAATTGGTTTGCAGAGAATGACATAATACGTGGTTAGACTGCTAGTACATATATATTTACGTCAAGCCGTAATTATTAAAAGGCAGCGACAATCAAAAGTATAGGAAAAAGCTCGACAACATGTTAAACGTATAATACAATGCAGTGTGGTGTCTTCATGACTTGCAGGACATCTCCATGCACATTGTCAGACACATGCAGGAAGGAATTGCGAGTAATGGGCCGGCACACGCACTCTGCATGTTTCCATTCGAGCGATTAAATTCTTGGATTTGTCGTCGAGTAAAAAATCGGAAAGATCCCGAGGCAACTGTCATGCAAACCTATAAAGTAAGCAGAAATTATGTACTATTATACTTTGCTCGTAATGATGCAAGCGATACATCAGTACCGCGCTGTGTTCGCCCTGTTTATTACAGCTGTAAGATTTACAAACAGTGCATTTGCTATTTGTGATTTTGAGGTATTCGAGTGGAGCAATTTCATGGCTTCGACGGGGAAAATCCCCCAAAGGCTCCTGGAATCAACTGGCGTGATGCGTGATCTGCCTACACAATACGGTTTGTGAAGATCGTTGACCAAACGTTAAAACCTAATATGACTACCGAGGATAAATAATTTTTTAAATATGTCCAGCAAGCTATCTGATGTGCCTTAGAACTTGTAAAGCAATTTTCGCCACATCTGGAATTCATGTGTAGGACATCGGTGTTTCATATTTCTAATATGTGATTTGATTTGATTTCGTAGCGCCGCAACTGACATGCATCCTCGCCGAAAGAGTCAGCGGCGTCATGAATTCTGCAAGGAGGGAAAGTGACGTCCTACTTCGCAAAGCCTCCTTTGATGTTAAAGGAGAAGAATTGGTCCTTGCGGACAACTTCAAATTATCTGTTGCGGGAAGACAAATAATGTTATCGAAGAAAACATCTATCTTGGGCTTCAGAGACGGGGGTCGCACATCGTATGGCCAAACGTTGCACTTTGCATCTACTAATTCCTTTTCTGATTTATTCACATCGCTTTCACTTGTTCTTGTTTACAAGTACACAATTTGTGACTCCACAAATTCCCTATTGTCGCAAAGGGAAAAGCAAAGCGACACCGATGGCTAAGAGTTTCAGAAAAAATTTCAAGTTATCCATACGCCAATGAAGATAACAAATTAATTATTAATACTTAGCAAATCGTTCTTCTTTTTAATATTACATGACATCATTCACCGTGTTATGAAGCTCGTTCTTTCTTCACACTCAACGTCGAAATGTTGTCCGATCATGTGCATATAAATGACAGTGGCCAGTGCTTAGCCTGCGGATCTTGCACTGCCAAATTACTAAACGTAAGATGAGTGATAAGAGATACCGGCGCTGGATAGCCCTTTGAGAGTACGCACTGTACTACCATAAGTTTCGCTCGAAGTCTAAATTAGGCATAGTCTGTTAAATAGCTACACTGTTTCAAGTTTTTTGAAGCTGTGCAATCTCGAAAGTAAGAAATCCGTATCTGTAATCGAGAGCGAACGAAACCGCAATTGAAAGTGTGCGTAGTATCCCAATTGAAATATGGAAATCCACTTCGTCCTGACGTACAACGCGACCAAGTCTCGATAATTGGTTTGCGTTGTCTCCGAATTGAAATACGGTGCGTTATTTTAAGCAAGCACACTTTCGAACACTTGCATTAAGATCTGCGCGTCGCATTTCAAATAACGAGTATATAAGGAGTTTGTTTGCGTCTTTTGTCAAAGCTTCCGAATATAACGAGCTTTTAAAGAGTTCCAAGAAGTATTTTTGTCAGAGTTGAAAAAATATAACGAGTTTTTAACGAGAAAGCAAATTATAACGAGTTTGAAACGAGGATATAAAGTGAAAAAAACGAGTTTTGCGTTTCATAGTGTATATAGATACTCCAAGATTTCGAACGCAATTAGTCACAGCTGGCAAGACGGTACCATTGATAAAATAATTTAGCTGTCCATTACGATGATCGATGTATAAAGCTGAGCACTTTTCTGCTGCAATTTTCAGTTGCCATATTTGTTTTGAACAAAATGCTCAAAGTCACGTATAGACTCACGGAAGGTATTGATACTGATGCCAATGCTTTGAACAGTATACACAGTATACAGTTTCATGTCATCCGCGAATAACTTACAAGAAGATGTAGGGAACGGTTCAGGGGCATCATTTCTATAGAGGAGAAAAAGTAGTGGTCCTAGCACCGATCTCTGTGGAACACCACTAGAGCAACTGCTATCTTGAGACAGTACTTGGCTAACGCCTACGCGTTGCGTGCGACCAGAAAAGTACTGCCGTATCCAATCGATGAAATGACCAGAAAACCCATCTCCTCGTAGTTTGAGCAACAGCTTATTGTGGCAAACAGAATCAAAAGCTTAAGCCATATATACATCAACATCTATGTTTATCCGTTCTTTGGTGTGGTAAACTTAGTACTTTATTGTCATACGGATTTCTTCAAAGAGATTCATTGTCCCCTTTCCTGTTAAGTTTCGTTCTTAATTATATACAAATTACGTTAGGTCTGTCCTTCAAGCTGTGGTATTACGCTTCGTAATCGTCGCTGCAATTGTCATTCAGCAAGTCTAGTTCATGTTAAGATAACTTAAACGCATTAGTTAGACTCAGTATTGACCTGAAAATTAATGTGTCCAACACCACGTTTATTGCTATTTCCATGTTTGTTGCTCAATTGACAACAATGGGAGGTTCTGTGATATTGTGGAATGTTTTAAATATCTTGGTTCAATCTGCCGTCTACCGATCTGTTTTACGAGCTACCATTATGGGTAAAACCAGTGCATTGTGGGGTATGTTGAGTGCTTGAAGCAGCGAAGAAACTGGATTTCTGACCCATAATATTAACGGGAATTAGATTATTTAAGTAAAATAGCGCAGCTTGAAGAAATCTGCATCAGACATCAAATCCAACTTTCTCCATATTTCGAAATCAGAGACATCAACCTTCCCCATAATGCACTCGCATTTTTTAAAATGATAGCTTGTCAAATGGTCTATTGAAAAGAATGTTGCCTTCCTATAGGCGGTAAGGTCTGGCCGACTTTACGACCCTTTGAACAAACAATGATCTTTGAACGAAGCACCTGAACTAACGTTGTGGTTTTTCCGCCATATACATTTCAGTCGATGTTCTTGTAATGGCGCAAATCATGGACAATGCCTGATCAGCATTATATTCTACTGAAACCAGGCATATGGCAGAATGTTAATACGTGCTATTTGGATCCTTGGCAAGAGAAACTAACAACCAAAGCTGAACGTTGCCTCTCAGTCTATCAATGACGATTTGCAATCATCGTCAAATATGGCTCATGAACGACGTCTCTTAATTATATATACTAACAATCACAAATTCTGCTTGTATTTGAAAAGGAAAGATTCGTCTGCTATGTAACGACAGAAGCAAATGAAACATTGTCCTTACTTCCAACCATGCCCATCAGCCATCAGATTGTGAGAAACTACACTGAGTGAATTTTGATGAAAACAACTTCTGTTTTGTCATTATTTCACTTCTTATAACGGCGGGCTACTTTGACAGGCAAGTACTATAGATTGCAAACACAGACGCGTATTGTTGCAGTACGTAACACAGATTATACAGCTGTCAAGCAATACGTAAAACAAAAGGCTGAAAAGTTACATTAAATGCAGTCACTTTGCATCACATGCTTCTATTCCTCAGCTTCTGGTGTCCGTTTTTCAGGTGTCTGAAGGCAGATCAGTTGTTATTCTAGGATTTCTACGCTGCAATCAAAAAGTTGGCAGGGAGCAGTCTCAATTTTTACGGAGTATGGATTCCCTGAAAAAGGAGAGGCGTAAATACTCCGACAGATTACAGTCCTTGTAAAAGTTCCGGGTCCACAAGATGCACTGCAGGTTGACCATGGAGAAGGAGGAAGGCAGTAAAGTCCTGAAAATTAAAGGTTCACATTCATTAGGGCATCCAAAACTAACAAGGTCACTAGGGCTTACCTTAGTCAAGGATAGAGCATCGCAATGCAGAGGGCGAATGCTACAAGCATTCTTGGCACCCTCAGTGCTGGGGAAACCTTGAAAGAAACTTTTAATTTGTAAATATCGTACGTTAATCTATTTTTGGTAATATTCTATTTTTCAGCATTTAAATTTGTTAGACAGAACGTGACTGCAATGTTATTGAATTGTACATTCATAATACTTGCAATGTCGTTATAGTGCTAAACAAACAAGAGGGCATCCAAACAAACAAGCACTTGCACTTATGGGTTGATCCTGACCATGTATTCTTTTCTTCAAAACATTGTTTGTATCTAATTAGCATAGTTATGATGGTCTATTTTAAAATCTATCTATCTATCTACAGTCTTGACTGCTTGAAAACGGGTTTTGCGCTTATCCGATTTGTGCTCAAATGGGTTATATTGTCATTATCAAAAGTGAGATTGTTAGATGAAAAGCTCATACTTCGATGTTTTCATTTGACTTTCAAATTAACATAAACTCAGCGAACAGAGACGGTCCTGTGACGTCACGCCATGGTCCCTCAGAGGACTGTTGAAAATGTACGTCTTGTGAGCCAAAATGAGCACGGAAGATATAGTCATTGATATGCATGGTAGTGAAAGACTTGCCCAGCGGGTGTGGCTTACCAATTCTATACTAACAATTTGTACGTTTTGTTAAAACGTAAAAACTTGAGATCAACCCAAGCGTACTGATACTAAATTTGAAAACATTATAATGTTCTGTTATATAAGGACTGTAATGTCATGTCTTATGGCACGTCTTATGACAGACTACATATGAAACAATAGTTATCAATTCGGAAATACCAATTTCATCATCATCTGTTAAAACCCTTTAAGGGGCAATTATTGAAATCTTGATTCTAAAAAATATTCTCTACCATAGATAAGGTCACTTATGCATAAAACATTGTTTCACATTTAAAATTTTCAAATTGATACAGAAACCAGGGCGTGGCAATTTGTTGCATATTTGCAACTTTGTCCCGCAATGGTATCAAATCATCCCTTATTTATATTTTTCTGGGAAGGCAGTTGGCTGCTTTTGGAATCTAGTTTGTGACTACTAAAGCTATTAATAAATGAGAAATACTCTTTATTACTCTCTATTACACTCAAAAAAGGCTTATTGCACCAGAATACAGAAAAAATTAGCATGAAAGTGAGAATGCAACAGCAAAGAAAGTCGTAACAGTATCATGCAAGCGCAGTTGCGACAAACACAATACAATAATTCTTATAATTCTTATAACATTCAGCAACCAGCAACATTCACTTCTGGTTAGTCTCTGCAGCTAAATGTTTGTCCTTCCTCAAGCACAGAGCACTATTGCACTTTGAGAAATAACTAGACTGTATCCCTCATTGCAGACCCGACAGCGTCAACATTTAGCAGCCTCAGCATCGGGCCAGTAACCAACATAGTCATATTGAATGCTTCTTGTGGGTATTGGGGTGCTTGCTCTTCTTTCTGCAATTTGGTATTGTGAGATGAACTGTAGCCTTGACTTGTTGGTGGTTGACAACTTCTTGCATCCGTCGCCGTCGAAGCGTCGATGTTGCAGGAGAGTTTGTTGTCTTCTCGGCAAAGATCAGATTCTCTGCAAAATCAGTACATAAGTGCAGCGATGGCATTTGTTGTGACCGGATGATGTCCACACTGTCACAGTATCTTCCATACAGAAAGCAGGGATATATTTTAGGCGACGTTCACGTAGTGCCAGAAAACTTTGACAACAGCATGCATTCCAAAACTTGCATCAATTTCCCCTTTGGATGTCCCATTCTTTTCCTCTTCCAGATGAGATGTTACAGTGTGAAGGTAGTGGCTTCATTACTGACATTCTCCTCACAAGAGCAGAAATAATAATATCTTACATATTCCATCCTTGGCAAAACAGAAGACATTTCGTACGCCATCATATCTTACATTGCCAAGACGCACACCTGAAAAGAAACTGCTGAGTTTCAGTTTTTGCAGACATAAATACAGAACTACAATATAAAGTGCTTGAAGTGCATTTCTTGTTATTTGGGTGGCATTTTATGTAAATGATTTACATTGGCAGGTGCAATATGCGAGAAGCACAATGTTGTTATCACGAAAATTGCGGATAGAACGTTTTGAAAGCACAAATAAACCTCAGAAACATTAGTTACGTGTCTATAGAAAGGATATAACATCTTAGAAGCTCATATAGATATGTATTGCGTGCTGCTAATATTAAATAATGCCTAAGAATTATTATAATAGAAGGTGCAAAACAAATGTAAAAATGACCCCCTTTAGGGACAAAGTTGCAGATCTGCAACAAATTAGTTCAAAATATTGCTCCTCGCTATGAACTCGGGGAAGCTTTCAAGAACCAACACAGCTAAAACGAGCACTTTTCGGGCTAACATAAACAGCCAACAAGGAGCGTAGTGCTCGAAATATAAAAAAATAGATGGAGAACGAAAATATGTACCAAAACTCACCTCAAAACAGTAAAATTCAATCCTGCAGCAATCCACAACCACTTCATATTTCTTGATCAAACTTTGCAAGGGCAAGCGTCATTACACAGTCTGCAAAGCACGCTGGGGGCTTTTCTGATTCAGAGAGAGGCAGCTTCAAAACGAAGCAGTTTTCGATTTGTTGCAAATCTGCAACTCCGTCCCTTAAGGGTTAAAACGTTTAAAATTATCGAATAAGCATGGATTTGAAATTCTAATTAATTTTTATGGCTGGCACAATATTCCTTAGCCCAATAAAGATTTATCATTGTTTTACTAAAGACGTAGGTCCAATTGACTTAATGTTGGACTTCAGAAATATTCTCTCATACTTTAAATTGATTTTCAAATATTGCAGATGCATAACTTCAAGCAGTGATATTATTATTTTTTATTCATGTGTTTGGTAATTGATCAAATGCGTTTCTGGTGCATTTTGAGATTTGAGCTACTACAGTCACGTGTTTTTGAGCTGAAATCAAAAGTTCTGTTAAACAGAGTTATTCGTTTTCTATTATTTTGCTTATTTTCGAAATTCTTATGTTATGTGATCTTGTTTTTATGAATATCTATAACAGTGACTATTACTTGTAAGTGAGATAAAGCATGTTCCAAATTAACACAAGACGTCTTTAAGACGTACCCGCGAAGTCCAAACGTCTCAAGAGCGTGCACAGTTGTGGAAAAAGTCTATCGATGTATAAACAGATATCCTGTCATATTTGATCCTGTATGATTATTGTAAATTATCGCTCAAACTTTGTAATAATCTGCTTGCCTTGCCTATTTTCGTTATTTAGTGAAATAGTTTTATCCATGAAGTGCTTCTGGGTATCATTTATTGGATTCGAGTTAACAGAAACAGGAACAAGCAGTTGTCAAAAACTCGAACATGTTTCAACATCAGCTCAATGCATTTTGGTGTTTTCGAAGTTCTAAATATGTACTTATATATACTTATAAATATATACTACTGCTACGATATACTATTTACATTATTTCAAATTATTAACCATCCTGTATTATATTTACATTACTCACCTTAAATTTATTTCATTTAATCTTTCATTGTAATCTTTCATTTTACATACGAAATCAAATAAATTGTACACACACACTCTTGGAATGGGCATAACTCAAGAAGGTCACTGCAATTTATTAGTTAGCCGAAATGCTTTCCCTTTTACTCTTGGGATTACTGAATTGGAACTGTGATTTAACTAGTTTACGTATTAGTGCTCCGATAATGATGAAGTTGATCTGATTTTAATGAATCCTTTCGTCTTCTCTCGTGAAGTTGTTGGTTTTCAATGAACTGTTTTCCTCGTCACAACGTCTCACTAAACAAGCAAAACATTTGCCCCTGTTATGGGTTCACATAAAATTTGATTCATCTGTTTCTAACATTGGCCGCGTTTGTGAGACTTTGAAATTGGGGGCGTTGTCGACAAAGACTCCTTAACATATTACAATTCTTATGCGTATGTACTGTACAGTGGCCCGAAATGATCACCGAAAATGTGTTATATCGTCGTGGCAACACTTTCCGTATCATTCCGCAATTTCAGGCCGATGTAAATGGACTTCCTGCTCGAAGTCCAGGATGCGATCAGGGCGACGCAGAATTTTTCCGTAGACTGTCTCAGACCATTTCGTGCGAATTACATCAGCGAATACAAAACTGTCTTTGTTTACATTGTTGCTTTTTCGGCGCAAAATTCAGTTCATTTGCCGTTTGCCAGAAACGTAGAAACGGTTCTTTCGACGTTCGGAATTCGCACTTCTTTGCCAAAGCTGAGAATCCCCTTAGCTCCACTCATAGCGTAGATGTGTCGTGTTATCGTCAATAATCGTGTTGCGAATTGTAGCAAGTGTTTATTTAAGAAAGAGCTATGTATCATTTCGATAACTCAATAAGCCAACTCAAGAACAATATAAGAAGTAATAAAGCCGCAGGAAAACTACCGTGCAGCTGATCAGCTGAATTAACCGCCGAAAATCGATGGCGTAAATACAAAGAGTCATTTCTTCTCCGGTATATATATAATTCGTACGAAATAGTGCGTCTGACTATCAATGATGTGTCTGGCTATCCGAGAAAAGAATCCGCACGATGTGATTGGATAGATGCCTTCGTGCTGCATTTCTTCGGGAAATTTCGACCAAAAACCGATTGTTTAAAGTGTCATTATCGTTGACTCGTGAAGTGGATGAAATCTTCTTCAGAATATTATGTTATGCTTGTTCTCGGACTATATGCAAACGACGCTGTAGATGCGTCTAAATCAACCATTCTTGAATAAATTGCAACATCCTGATGCTGCATCGTGAAGAGCGTGACCTTTTTCCACTCTGCAAAACCAGCGTTTACAATAGACTGCATACTGATCACATTGAAAATGCTAATAATAGAAACATCACCTTTCATTGGTTACACACGATGGGATGTACGCATGAAGTTTACATCGTGGCTGTGTAAGGATATAGAATCCATTGAGCTTCAAAGTCTTTCGCCATTCAAGTAAACGGACGTCTGACTGAATGGTTGCAAGGTCAGAAGACCTTCCGCACAAAACTTGAGTGGCAACAATGACTAAAGAATAATTCCACTGGCGGAGAGTACACAGACAAGCAAAATGAGATATTGAGGAATTTCACGTTAGACCGTGCTGACATCTTTAGCTTCACGCCGATAATTTTAATCGAAAGGCAAATAAATGCAGAATACGGCCAACACCTCCTTATGGAAATTTTCAATCTATTTACTTGTACTCCAGCATGACCTTGTAAGCTTTGCAGTAGAAAAATGGGCTGATGTTCAAAGGTCTGCTGAATTCTAGACAGTATGGCTTTCTTTTTTCTCAAGACATGAAGCAAAGAATATTGTAAAAGCAACATGATAATCACTAAATTCTAATAACAACCAAATCTGTTTGCTATTTGACAAGGACCGAAGTGGAAGCCACAAGAAACGCTGGTATATACTTCAACAAGATTCCGCGAGTCAAATTAGTGATACGGGATGGTAAGTGTTATCAGAGTTAGAATCAGCGTTATCTCTTGTTAACTTGGAACAGTTTTAATAGACATTATTTACTCATTATAATGTCTATTACCACATAAGTATACAGTTGCGGATCTATTCATTTAGGTCACTTGTCCTTGCAGCGTAAGAGCTGTATGTAAAAAGCCTGCCGCATTTGAACTCTTGGTTTTGACTTTTGCTGAATATAGACACATAAAGGGTCATACCCGGGTTCTATAACAAATAATTATGTTTGCCATTCAACTGATATCTGGTAGCTGTAGGACCCTTTGGAACAAATATTAGCTATTCTGATTCCAACCTGATATTAACTAGCCTTACCATTTCGCTGAAGACTTCCAGGCGTCAATACCCTAACTCTAGCCACGCTGAATTGAAGCAAAAGAAGGACCAACAGCAAGGATGACATGCGAACCATTTTACCCTGATCTCCGGCTTTGGATGGTGTGAAACGTGCAATGAGATGTTGATGGTTTCTGCTACAAATGACCCGACTGCTCAAGGAAAGATGAAAAGCTCACACAGACACAGTGGCATGACTTAATAGAGCTATTTAATACCTCACACATGCACGTCATTGTTTGTTGAATATCATTATATTCACGTTCCATTTATTTGAATTGAAACACACCCAGCGTT
>OFHS01001174.1:0-30458 GCA_900245855.1 Calvadosia cruxmelitensis
GTTGTTGTTGTTGTTGTTGTTGTTGTTGTTGTGTATGCAATTTTGTATGCTTTTGCTTTTTCGTCTGATGCTTTAATCGTGTAAGGTCAATCGTCTCTCTGGTGTTATGTTGATCAAATAATGCCATCGTTTTGGGAGGTCTCTCTAGGAATGAACCGTTCTCCCTCTACTTTCATCGACTGCTCTTGAACGCGTGCTGCTGCTAACGTTGCTTCCTCGCGTAGCTCCTAGTGTATTGCTGTTTCCTTAACAACCGTTTCCAATGTTGTTCGGTTTCCAAGCAACCCCATTGGAGTACGTCAAGTTACACTTGAATCCAGCTTCAATTAACCGATAACTATTAACTACACAAATGAAATCGTTGAGCACTGGAATCGAGTTTTTCAGTAATTTTCGGCTCAAGAGTGTATTTAAAGCAACAGGATTGTGCAACCGGTTGTTTTCTGGAGGACGGGTCTTGACACTAAGCTACCTATTCCTCGAAACGTACTTTGCTAAACTGAAATGGAAATTCCTCGGCGCGGCGCTGTCTTGATCCGAGGAATTTACAAACAACGAACAGGTCTCGATAGCGATGCATGAATGACTGATTGATGTTTATTCCCATCAAACTTTACCGTAAAGCAAAAACTCAAAGCGAAAATCGTGAGGCGTCGCTTAAAACTCACCGACGCTATCCTATGTAGAACATGACTAGACTTACGCCAGGAGAAATGGCAGAAAAGTACTCGGCATTTTATAACAATGAGCAGGCGATTTCCAGCATAGCAGTGCGTTTCAGGCGTCAATCTGGCAGTAACAGGGCAGTCCAGAGATGTTACAGCGTCGAGGTCAGTGTATCATTTCTGATTTGTATATAACGTTTGGCTGATTGCTTCTCGAATCTTCATCGAAGGAACATTTTGATAATGTGAAGAGTGTTAGAAAAATAGATAAATTCCATAGATTTACAACCGCATGTGGGAGACGAAATAAACTCCATCGATCCCTAATCTGAGCTGTTTTCCAAACCAAAACTCAAACAAAATTTGCATTTCAAACGTCACCTGCTTCCTTATCGGAAAATTGTTCCTCATGTTGGCCCAGAGAACATCATGTGGAGACGAATTTCTCAGTATCAAAGGTATGGAATTTAAATCTTTCGCTTTCTAGTGGGGTTTAGAACATGAAAATACTTTTGGCAAACTTTTTCGGTTGGTTCTACTCCGAGGCAGCAACGTTGCAGCAGCGCGAAGAGCAAATGGCAAACCGGTTAGGAATTTCTAACAATCCTAGTCCATTTTGGAAATCACAATATTTCAAGGGCGGTCGTTTGCAACTTTCAGAAATCTGTCACGGCTGTTCGCGCCATCCGACGACTTAGTCTCGGCTCTTCATTTCCTGTTCGTCGTCCGTCGGTGGATACGAGACCTCCGACGATACAGCCGGAACCGAAGACGGAGGCAACGCCATTGGTCGATTCTGGTATCGACGACGAAGAAGAAACTCCAGTGATAACATCGACTAGTCATCAAGCAAATGGAACGCCGAGAAAATGGAGCAACTCATCATCGTCAAAGGAAACCGCATTGCAACCTATCAGCGAACTTGGACCGAGTGATGACCGACAGAATAAGGATAACAACAACGTGAAAGCAGTTATTGCCAAACTGGAGGAAAAAGAAAAAGAGCGACGGATGAGCGACGAGGGCAAGAAAAGACGAAGTGAGATACGGATAAAATCATGAAAGGGTCTGTGATCCTTACAGCATTTTGTGTTAATACGCCATGCCACACGGCGATATCATCAAATATCAACCAAGGAGCTTATGCACGCATTCATTCAGAAATGACACATTCAATGAATAATTCAAGAATAATCATCATCCATGTTATGTGTCTTTTATTCAGTTCTCTGCGCTTGCATAACTTCACATTGTTAGAGACAATAACATATAACCGAACACTCTTCTGCTAACAATGTTATTTAACAATAACCATGCTGTTTTATAATGTCCGCATGCGCAGTATTTAGCAGCTGAACGTGTTCGTTGCATGCGATGCATGTGTGTTGATAAGACGAATCGATTGCATCAGCCCCATGAGACCGTGTGTCTCCTTCTAGTGTCTTTCCACGCCATGCGCAAGTCAAGTCCAACGTGCAATGAAAACATATACCCTGCCATGTCTCCTATGACGTCTGGGAGCTCGGACAGCAGCGATGACCTCTTTGTGATGACGAGGCAGGAAAATGCTGAAAACCACTACGAATATTACCAAGAGCTAGGAAGGTAACTCAATTCAATCTTCTCAAATGAAAATTGGATAATACTTGACATGACACGCCGCTTATAAGCAAATCAAATAATAGCAAGCTACAATATACAGTACACGTACAATATATCTAAAAAAGTCCTGATATATGGCATACGACAAATTGCCACTGGGTATGTTCATGCAAATGGATTCAATCTATGTCTAAGGCAGATTCGAGGCAAAACATTGTAAGTTGTGAGCATTGTGTATAGGAACAAGATAAAGTGAAACCTATCTATCATGGTCATTTTTGGAATCTGAGAAAATTACCTTTATAGACAGGTGACCTTTCTGTTCAGGTTGATTTCTATAGAAAGCGTCATTTTGAGGTCATGAAGAGTGGCCTTTATACACTGGTGGCTGCTCTATAGAGGTGGCCGCTAGCACAGGTTTGACTTTACATCTAATAGATTCTTGAACACTAAAAGAAGATTTCCTGCAGAACATTAATTTCTTCATTAAATGCGAGTAAGAAGGAACTTGAATAATTCCAAAGACTTGCAACAAAACGTTGATTTTCCCATAAGCAGACGATGCAGTAAATATCTGAAAAAAATAAGCTAACAAAGGCATTTCAATGACTGTCATTTATTACGACTTCTTTAACTCGAAACATTCCAAAATTAGCTGTTGCCATGAAAGCTGAAATGTTGCTTGAAATTTGAACCACTCGGAAGGGGGGAGGGGGGCTATTTCTATCAGGCCTTACTTCCACAGTTGGTAGGGCCTGAAGGAATTCATCAACATTTTTGCAAGCCACCATTCATCGGGGTAAGCAGAATTTTTAGCAGATCGATTGAAAGAATGAAGCATTGACAGAACTTGTTACTGCAGATATGATGAGTAATGCTAGTTTACATCGATCTACGGCAATGCTTGAATAAGAGGTTACGATGACGTTCATGCAAACGAGGTTCGCTATGCTTCAGTGGCGCTAACAGTGTCAATAGACCTCTTTCACGAACTATCATTATGGGACAGACCAGTGCGTTATGGGGCATGTTGATTGCCTGAAGTAGCAAAGAGGCTGGGTTTGTAACCCATAATATTAACGGGAATTATATCTTTTAAGTAACGTAGCACAGCTTGAAGAAATTCGCATCAGTATCAATCCAGCTTTCTCCATTTCCGAAAGCAGAGACTTCCACCTTCCATGCTGCACTTACCTTTTCCAAAATGGTAGCTTGTGAAAAATAATGGTCTACAAAAAATGATTTAATTTATGTTATTTGCTGTCAGAATTGTCAGTCACAACTCTAACTGGCCATTCTCCTGACATCACGTGTGTCTAAATATGTATTGGACCTGAGCATGGTTTAGTATTAGGTCTTACAGTGACACCCCTGTCTAGGCGACCACCTGTACCCTTAGTTCATCTTTATTATTCCATTGGATGGTCGCTTTAGACGGGTTTGATGTCTGATTGCCCCCCTGCATATCATTTTCCCTGGGGTTTATCTCAAGGGGTCGATTTGGCATCGTTAGTAAAGTGAAGTGTCGAAAGACAGACATGTTCTTCGCTGCAAAACAAGTTAAATTCACGCCAACAACAAGAGACGAAGTTGTCCGAGAAATCGAAGTCCTTACAGAATTGCGTCATCAGCGATTTGTCAAGTTATACGAAGTGTTTGAAGTCGATCGGAAGTTCACCATGATCCTAGAACTGTGAGTATGAGCTAGAGCTGATCATTTTTAAAGGTGTATATTTGTGAATATGATTTTTGATTTCCCTTCCTATTAACGAGATGGAGCACAACCTGCTCATTTACAATTGATTGATTTGATTTGATGTATTTTCCGTAAATTGGACACGAAATGCAAGTACATGATATAAATATCACTTACATACAGCCTATACAAGTTTACAGTATTTTACTAAATTTATTTGTCTAAACGACGTTTGAAATGTCTAAACAATGTCTGACCAAAGACACGGAAATCCAATAAAAAAAAACGTAAACCCATGTGAGAAATTGATAATCGTCACTCAAGTGAACTCAACAGCATCAGCTGGATGGATCTGAATTCTTGTTCATAATCACTAGGTAATATACAACAGCAATGAAATATAAATGACGTCAACCATCAATTAAGTGCCGAGTGGCCAACGCCAATGAACGTATTACACGAATAATAGCATGTCATGCGATGCCACAGCACAGAAATGTTATATTTGATAAAACTAAATCTTAAATCAAATGTAAAAGGTAAAGATTGATTTCTACACGTTGGTTTTTGCACATTTACAGTATAATGTGCTACCCGCTGCAGACGAGGTATTTCTCTTCTTGCAAATATTGAAAATCCTTCATTGCTACAGTACAAATGGGGCAATACTTTTATGATCAGATCTCTAAAATAGTATCAAAAATGTGCGTGGTACTATTGTATAATGTGATTAGCTGCGTGTTGTTAATTGTCAATCTGTCCATTGTTCAATGTTATATGTCTGCTATGTGTCTGTCTTGTCTTGTGTAATCTGGGTTCTTTGGGTATCAACGTGATCAGAACAGGTTAGTCGTCGTTATTTGAGTTTGTCTGATTTTACAGGTACGTTATTAAATGCTAGGATGGATTGCACAAACTCTACAAGATCAATACAAATAAAACATTTTCAGGGGGAAATTAGCCTTGAGACACTTGCATGAGAATGTCTACTCAGTGAAAAAGAGCATTAAATAGTTTACCGGATTTCAGAATAAATAATGACGACGATGATGATTTTGCAATCCTCAATAGGCGGCCAATTTACCACAGAGACCCTTATAATGCTCGTTTCTCAAGTTTACAATCCCTCCTATGGCTCCGCAAAGTAACAACATTAAGTAACGATTTTTAATTTTCTCATGTCAAGCGTTACTGGTGGTGAGCTATTCGAGAAACTTTACGAAGAGGAATGTTTATCAGAGAGCGATGTAGTCTTCTTCATTCGACAAATCTTAGAAGCCGTCGAAGCAATGCATCGAAAAGACATTCTGCATCTTGACCTGAAGGTCAGTTTGTACTTTACTCTTACTTTTAAATCTATTCCATAGCATGAGACTTGAACGCTTCCCGGATTGCTTGACTTCAAATAATAATTGTCTTATTATTAAAACCAAAAGTAATTCAAATGATCTAATTTTAATATGTCCAAGGTAAATTTTAATGTTGAATGAAATAAGATTGGAATGTTTGATAAAAAAATCAACTTATGAAAATGATTTTATGTAAATCATTACTAAATTACTTGATTGTATACGCCAGTGTCAAATATTTGAGCTTCAATTTACTGACTTAGGTTCTTCAATCTACTGACTAACGTTTAGCATAAAGTATTTATGTGCCAAATATCAATCCAAATAATTGACTATGGGTGCTTATTCTCCTGTCTATTAATTTTCTGCTTATTCGGAGCAAAAGATTAAGCACTGGGAATTCGGTAAATGAAACTTGCTTGTTGCCCTCGCGTGTTGTACCCTAAACCATCCTCCAGTTTGACGGGGAGTATAAATTCTAAGCCCTGGTAAAAGCTTAAAAGAATGTCTTTCCGTGTAGTCCTTCTTCTATCTTAATTATAAGATAATTTTGTATGAAATTGCAATGTTTTGTACGACATTGTTAAGTTAATTCAATATCAGACATGTCAAGATTCAAATAATACAAGTTCAGAAATGTATAATAAAAATTTATACCAAACAGGAAATACTATTAAAAGCTATACAAATGTTAAAAAACTATTGCAAATTGAAAATCTCATTCAGCATTTTATTGGATGGCAAAGTTCCTAAAACAGAAGAAGGATTTCCTCGCTGAACAGCCACGCTTGAGCGCTGTATCAAGAAAGATCTTGACCTGGGTTCGCCGGTGGCTTTTGCGAACTTTTTGCTCAATGTTGAAAGGAATATCGCCTGCAACTTCCACGAATTAGGTTAATTTGTATTTTTAGACGATTAATTTAATAGGTTTGTTTGACTTCTAAGATGTTTTACTGTTTTTTTTTCTAGCCTGAAAATATCATGTTGGTCGATGACAACTCTGCAGACATCAAGATCATTGATTTCGGTTTAGCAAGGAAAGTCACGCCGGATAATGAACTAAAGCTTCTCGAAGGGACACCAGCATTTGCAGGTATAGAATCTAATCTTTCGAAAATTCGCCAAAATGACAAGTCAATTTACAGGCAATTAATCAAGCTCAGTCAACCACAATAACGTGAACTACATAAAATTCATATGGGCTGAATCCCAATATTTTGAAAGCTAGTTATTTTCGTTATCTAGTGATGTACTGTAAGTTCCAGAATTTTCAAATGCAGGATGTGATTTTTTGAAAAATTTATCTAGTCAGTGATGATTTTGAAATATTTATGTAGGTTATTTGTTTTGCTTCAGCTCCAGAGATCTTCAATTACGAGTCTGTGACAAAATCTGCAGATCTTTGGTAGGTGAAAGACAGCTAATTAAGTAGCTAACTAGCTATGGTTATGTTTGTCTAAAGCATGAATAAATTTTATTTGTGCACACTTCTCAATGACTTAAGTTGTAGAATTAAGATATAATGATGTATGTATGTATGTATGTTTATTTGTTCTAAGAACAGGCAATTCCAGGGAAATTTGCATTTCCACTTATGTAAAGCCTAACTATAAGTACAGACACTTATTTGACAGCGCTGAAGCCAGCTAGCGGCATTTTATCTATATACAAGGCAATTGGAAGAAAGATCTGTGTTCTTCAATAGCCGTCTAAATTTATACAATGACTTTTCTGTCACAAAATGTTCGGGAAGGGCGTTCCACCATGGGACAACTCTGTGTATAAATAGATTCTGGGAGGAGGTGAGTTTGCAAATGCCAGGAATTTTCAACCTCAACGAGTTTCCTCGGAGGGCGTATTTGCTATTGTCCAGTGCACAGAGGGATTCTAGCGGTAGATCAGCCAAGTTGTGATATGATATGTAAATATAATTCATAGGTAGACATATTACTTGTCAAAATGAATTACGCTTGAAGGTGTGTGTTATATGACAATATTTTATATGTCCAAGAAGCAGTGACGAGTCAAGCAAGATACTCCTGCATGTTCTGTGTCGTGTACTCGTGTCCTCGTGCCTTGGCCGAATGTCCTAAACCTTTCTAGCCCCTGGCCTCGATTACATGCCAGTATAGACAATAGCCTCAGTTACATGACACACGTTGTCATGGTAATATTATAACATAACAGTGCCTTTGCATCAAAGACTGCTTTTATTATGTTAACCATATCTGATATCTATATTTTACAAACGTCTGTCTGTTTGTATGTATGTATGTATGTTCAAAACCAGGCACCTGCCACTCATGTGCAAGTACGGATTTTCCGACCTTTGGAAAACAACACGACTCTGGTTGTCCAGGGTTTTCGAAACGCTTCGCACAGCTCGAACGCTCAAACTAGGTCCAAGTTGAGCAACACAAATTGGTGCAGAATCTAACGGATCCGTTTTCAAAAGGTCACCTTGAAACCGAACTGCATTTTCTGCAAATTTGGCGAAGTTTGATGAAATTATTGCTGTGAAATGGGCCCCTTGAATTTGCCGTGCCTGCTTTTGGGAGCCGTTGCGTTCGAATGGTTCGAAAAGCGAACCAGCTAGTTACTGTATATTATGCGATTATTTTATCTTAACCTTGTGCATTGTATGAGTATATGTATAATTACAGTACATGTATATGCTTTGTGCCTTAAAACATGCTTATAATACTAATAGCTATAGAAAAATTCAAGTAATGTAAAGGTAAAACATATAATTTCAATAGGTATATTAGCAGAAGATTTCCCTTCACATTTATCCACTGATTATGCAATAAAAATGTATATTATGCTAATTATGTTATTCCTGCTAATGTTATGCGTGTCTTACTTTTATTATGCGCTTCGCACTTAACCACGCTTATGATCTAAACTTGCTAGTATCTGATGTAAATCTATTGCGTTCTGTGTAATCAATGAATGATGTATCAATTTTCTCTCTTCGTGCCCAGGTCAGTCGGAGTGATCACCTATGTCATGTGAGTACGATTAGCATAATTGCTACTACGCAATGCATAATGACAAAAACGTATACACAAATACAGAGAATTGGCATCGCGGTGCAGTGTGGAAACGCCATCAGCATCTTGGGCACCATTGCCAGTAATTCTCTTGATGAATATTGGTATTTTAACCAAGCCGTGTAATTTTTAGGAATAGGGCTAGTTTTTTTAACCCTTTGATGTTTATTTGTAAATAGTTCGTAAATAGAATGTAATTCTAGAGGTATTTTTTAATTGAAGATATTATTGCATTTGTATTTAAGATTGAGTTTTATTTATTTATTTCTGACCTTGCATTGTTTTAAAGTCACATAGTTGAAAATAAAAAATACAGAAATTGCTTCTGGAATGTGCTGTAGAAACATATCTTCAACCTAATTTAATTTAAACAACATTGTTTCCTGGTTGATGTGTCGTGTGGACCTGACCATGAGTTTGAACACAGGGCGTCCTGCAGATTGAAAGTCAGATTACTGATCTAGCCAGGAACACAACCAATACATGGAAACTATATTTTATGTATCACACGAACTGGTACACGCAGTCACTCTTTTCCATTATGATATTTCAAAAGTTATAGCTCAATGTGTACAATAATTCAAAACAGCCATTAAAAATATTCCAGAAATTAAAAGCCATTTGAAAATTCCGGAAAATTTGAAGTGTTTCTCATGAAGCCTTTCAGTGGTATACTATTCATCCGAATGCTTAATTTCGAAATGTGGAGAAGAATGTCAACGTTCATGCTTGGTACAGTATAGTAGTTTGTGGCTTACAACCCGGACAAATATTTAAAAGTAAATTACTTGAAATGAGAAATGTTCATAAAATGCTAGAACCATAATTATCTGTAGCGTGCCTTTAGTTTCTAGAGTTTAGATTTAAAAGTAAATAATTTCTTGTCTATTTTTGTCTGCATATAGGCTGAGTGGTATGTTACCATTTGATGGCGAAACAACGGCTGAGACTTTGAGCAGCGTCAATCAATCATCATGGGATTTCGACGAAGACGCTTTCATGGGAATAACAAACGATGCCAAGGATTTTATTTCTCAACTCATGATCAAAGATCCACGGTATGTCTTTTGAAACATTACTGTTTTGCGGAAAGAAAATATAGTAATTTATGCATGATTGATTTTCTTGTCAAAATGTAACTATTCTAATTTAATACAAGAGTTGTATAAATTTTTACTCAAGTTAATTTAAATTTAATCCTGTAAAGTATTACGCATGCTTTCAGCAGGTAGATTTTTAAATTTGATAATTCTAAAAATTATTTTATATTATGATTTGCACACACTGTAATTAGCCTATTTTAGCGTTAGTATCTTTGTAATCAGCTTGATTTACAATTCCCTGTTGAAAATCATGTTCCTGGAATTAGGCCGCCTGAGTTACATGTATGAGACAATTTATGGTTTAGATGTTATTTTAGTAATTCGCAATATGTTATACATATAAATTTTTATATCGATCCTTATTCTCTTAATAGTATAATGATTAATGTACGTTGTGATGTATAGGAAGAGAATGACTGCCAAAGAAGGACAACAGCATCCATGGCTCAAGGTATGGACTAAAACAAATTTCGTTGCCATATTTTGCCATTTTAGACGTTGTTTTTATTTCATTGATTTTATTTCGTAGAGTGAAGCAAGCAATGAGATGACAAAACAAATCAATACTTCAAATTTATTTCGATTTACAAGATCTTTTAACCAGGTAAACTATGAATGTCATACACAGTAGTAGAATACATTGTACAGTCAAACCTGTCCTAGCGGCCACCTCTCTAGAGCAGCCACCTGTGTATAAAGGCCACTGTTCATAACCACAAAATTACACTTTCTAAAGAAATCTACCTGCACAGAGTTCAAACAAGAAGAAGTGTCCTTCAATCTTATTGCCCCGTTCATCTTCTAGTAAAATGCAAGATAAATAGGTGAAATGCAACTTCGAGCTCTGGAGGGCAAAATAAGTCTATTAGGTCTGTAGAGATTGAAACCAAGACGTAATTTGCAATGAGTACTATAAAGCGAATGAATAAGAGTTGTATAAGATATTGTGGCAGCAGATATTCTACTGTCTAGCAACAATTGAAAAGTAAGATTTGTTTCCACTTTTTGTCTCTCTTTATTACTTATTCATTGATTTTGACGACATGTCATCGACGGAGCCGGAGTGGACAATTATTCAATTAAGAATGACTATGCTATAGTCCTGGCTCGTGAATAAGGCCCCAGTTGGTGACCAGCTATATAGCCTGTGGATCCATGGGGGATCTACAGTAAGTCGGTTATACGGCGCCGACAACTCGCAGGACATGGCATGGGTCATCGATTGTACGTGTGGCTTTTCGAGAGGGCTAGCTGAGACCTCCTATATATGCCCTACCATGCGACCATGATGCGACCTCACATCTCCACCTGAGTGTCTGGATGTACAGTATTCAAAGGTCATGCACAGGTCCACGAGGGATTTCGGAACAATTCCTGGAGAATTCAGACAAATCCTTAGAAAAATATCATGCATCATCGGACGAGTTATCAATTAAGAAAGAAAGAAAGTAATTGAAACTATTGCAAGGCGAACATTTTGTAGTAAAAAACATGTACGCTTTCTTAAAGGAATTTTTTTCTTTATTTCATGCTTTATTTCTCAGTTGCCATATTATATGCAATTGATATTTAAAATGCTTCTGACAGCAGTTACTGATGATTTTACTTGACCTCAGCAGACTACTCAATATCTATAAACAAAACATCTCTGGTGCCACTGATCCCTATCGCACACTTGTTGAACATTTCTAGTAAGGGAGCGTGCGACAGGAAATTTTCTTTCATATTCTCGCTCGCAGTCCGTTTATTTCGTACGACAGTCGTACTGTGACAATCTATACACACAAAGTTGTGAAAAACGTTATCAGGAAGTCTGTTGTGCCTAGAGACCATGCATTCTAGTGGGTCCAAAATGGTCTTGAAAGCTGGAGGCCATTTTATGACGGCATTTTCTTCGTGCTCTCTCCAGTCTATGGCTTTCTCTAAAGCCGACTTTCATTTCTTCTTAAAGACAATAGCATGAAAAATAGAAGGAATTATTAGCTTTTAATGATTTGTTGTGGTAATAACAACAGGTGCGGGTTTTACATCAACGGTCTATTCATGTTCGGCAGGGCGCGCCGAGCCATGAAGTTTCCTTCGTTGTTTTGTCTGCCATTGTGCTGAGATTGATAGCAGAGTCAATGTTCTCGTCTCGTTTCATTTGTTCGCCCTTGTTGATCGTACAAGAATGCAAGATTCCGAAATGGCGTTCGGCAGTCTTGTCGCTTTGTCAGAAAACAAGCAGTTGCTATCGCCACATATCATGAACCTCCATCGTCCTGTAAATGGAATTTAGAGTTGCCGATACTGCCCACGGCCATGGTTTAAACACGCGCTCTACGAACGAAGTGGGAGTCTATATCAAAGCCTCGAGACTGGCATTGACAAGGAACTGTCATTACAGACGCTATTTCAATGTGTTTTCAATTTCCCTGTAGAGTTTAGACGACGAAGAAGACTGTGACTCTGCCTTGCGAAATACACCACGCCGCAAAGAAGGTTTGTCGTACTCACGCGACACTTGCCGAAGGGTATCTTTACCGGGACCAGTGATTCTGCCGCTTTTGAAGGACATTCGAGACGACGAAGACCAAGAATCGTTGGATTCTTCAGACATGAGTAACCATGAGCAAGTCGACGTCAACCAAAACAGTGATTTTGAGGATTTGCAAGTTGACGGGTCATTCTTGAGCATATCAAAAGGTACGTGAAAACATGCTGAAAAACAACATCTCGATAAAATCAGTCCGAGAATTCCGTATGCATCACTAACATGTATTTGTTTTGTTGATAGTTTTCAATGTCAACGAAAGAGATTAAATCCGCTTTCTTTAACGTGAAATTAATCCCTCGTGTCTTTCCCACGAACATAATTATGTTTACGGCTGTTTGAGTTTTTCACGTCAATAGATAATTTATTACGATACTGAGGTATATTATTTTGCGGTTCCCCAGCGCAACGGATACAAAGTTAATCTCCACAATCCCGTTTGAATTTCTCACAAAAAACTGGCGAAGCGATACGTTGTAAACTATTCATTGATTTGGTGGGATACAGACTTCTATTCATTTCTTTTGAGAATTGTGTGGGTAAATGTTTGGTCTGAAGGAAACTTCCAAATTGAAACACATGGAGAAGTCAGAGATAGGTCTATTCAAATGTAGATCTAAAATGGTTTTAGAAAATTGCGTGACTACCAATTCAGACGTCATGAAGGATCTTCTATCAGTTCTGGAGGATGATTCGGTTTGAGAATTTGAAACAATTGACGGAAATTGAGTTTCTCACCTCTGTTTTATTGTTCATTTAAGCAGCTTAAACACATCCAGTATCTCTGACCTGAATGTTTTAATTAGATTCTAAAAATGTAAACAATAAGAATTTATTACAAATATTGCAAACTTTCAGCATTGTTCTCATATTCGAATACTGTTGTGAAGATCATTCTCCACTGCTTTGAGCAAAATTATCCTCTAAGGTAATCCTTTAATCTAACAGATAAATTTACTAAAAGTAACTTTTTCATTCAGCTGACATTCGTGCAACTCCGCACACGATAAATACTTTTCTGACATCAATAAATGAATTACACTCAATTGTGTACTAGCGGCCCCCTCTATAAAGCAGCCACCTGTGTATAAAGGTCACTCTTCGTAACCCCCAAAGTGACACTTATTGTAGAAATCATGATGGATAGAAAGGCCATCTGTCTATAAAGGTGATTTCCCACATGTCCCAAAGGCGACCATGATAGACAGGTTTCTCTGTACAGTCAAACGTGTGTTAGCGGCCACCACTATAAAGCAGCCACCTGTGTATAAAGGTCACTCCTCATAACCCCTAAATGACACTTTAGTGTAGAAATCAAACTGGATAGAAAGGCCACCTGTTTTTAAAGGTAACTTCTCGCAGGACCCAGTAGTGACCATTATAGACAGGTTTCACTGTTATATATAAAGAAATGTACATACTATATTTCGATCACATAACAGAAAGAAAACAATTGGATACAGGACACTGAGCGAACATCTACATTATAAGATTATGGCTCATCCCACTTTGACAAATTGAACTTCTTCTCTGCTGATTATGTAGCTTCGTCTAGCATCAACTGCAAAATAGCACAAAGTATAAATGATAGAAATAAAAAATGCGACATAAACAATTTAGGCAAGAATTAAATATCCCGAACTGTACTTTTCAATCTAACCGTTTAGTAAATTCCATTGTACAGCTCTTTTGATCTGTTGTTGTAGAAAAGGGGTATACAGTATAAGAAATAAATATTTATTAGTATTAAATATCTATTTCTATATTCATGATAATATTATAATCTTATATCAGTCTTAATCTAATAATTGCAAAATTCCATACTGGTAAATGTCACAATTGCGCTTAGAAAACTCAATAGTGGCAATATGATTGATTACAATAAATACAAAATGTATCGGGTTTTGTTCATTACTTCCATCTCTTAGATTTGTTTTCATTAATGTTTGAATCAATCCATTTCTAGTTCAATAATCCATCTTTTCATTCATTTATTAACTCTGTTTGACGTCTGTTTTAATGCAATGCCAGAACACAGTGACAGTATTAGTTATCAAAGTGACTATGTACTTAACTGAAACGTAATACTTTTGAAATGATCACCTAACAGCTAATTAACATGCGCCCGTGATCAGGGACCAATAAGCTATTTCTTCAGGGGTTATCTAAGAGAAAGAATTACGCCAAAAAATAATATCTCGATCGCAGACTATACTCCCTTGTAATTAGTACTGTGGTTCAATTTAGAATTTTCCATGATGTGTGAAGATTTAGTCGGATTAGTTGTTACAAACATGTGCCTCCTGGAGTTATGGTCAGCTTTGCATCACTGAGTGGGCGTAGATATTGCAATCCCAAACAGCATTCCACTCGAAACAGAAAAATTGGCTGAGTAGGAAAGCAGGACCCGTCTTTACATGACATTCATCAATACTGCCATGCTATGCCAAGTTATAGAACTACAGTACGAAGTTAATATTAAAATATTGCGACCATAAACGGTTTGGGGAGACCCCAGCCCTAATGCCACGCCCCGAACGCCCCCAAATTTTTCGCGTTCGGCGGCGAGCAGGACGCTGCTTTCCAGCTGCCTACGCCACTGCATCACTCCTCCGATAGTCACTCGTTACATTGCATTTTAAAGTATACAGTGCTAGCATACATGCCCTGTTTCATTAACGGTATATTATGTTTATTTCAATTAAACCTGCAGATAAATAGTCTACATTAAAGTGAATAAAAATTAACATTTTACCCGGCGTAGATCAGCTGGAGGACATTTTTAAGTTCTAAATAGGACTGTTAATGTAGTAATTTTATAAAATAACTTTATTGAGTAATTTGCCAATAATTGTAAACAAGTTTCATCGTGTAAAGTATTAACAGTTAAGTGGACCAGAATTGTGTTCTGCTCTGCATTCCGTGTTCAAAATTTTTCAATTGTTCTATCTCAGATGGAAAAGGTCTGGATATGAATGATCCTGAAGCACTTGCCGATCGATTACACCAGCTCGAGGCTGAACGCACTTTCTTAACGACGCGCATGTCAAAGCAACACGAGCTGGAGAGCGAGGTGGAAACGTTGCGTCGCGAGTTGGAGACATCGATGGAAGTACACAAGAGACTAGAAGAAAGCATACGCGTTTGCCAGGTTCAAAATGGCGAACTGGAAGACAAAAATAACTCACAGTTGAAGGAACGAGGAAAACTCGAAGCAATTCAGTCCGATTTGAAGCAACAACTCGACATCAAAGCACATGACTTGGAAGTCTTACAAGAGAAGATACGAGATCTTCAAGAGATGGAGGCTGGATATACTGACCTGCAAGAGAGACTAGAAAAACTGGAGAAAGATAAGAAAAAGAAAGCTGATCGTATCAGTGAGCTTGAGATGGAGGTTTTGACTCATTCTCAAGGACAGCAGAGTCACCGAGACGAGGATGACCATCATCGTAGTAAATTGGAAAAAGAACTCAAATTAATGCAAGAAAAGGAGACGGATTATCTGCTTGAAATCGAGGAGATCGATTTGAAATTGGAATCGTACGAGCAAGAGAATGTCAGCCTTCGCAAACAGCTTGATCAAGTGACGGCGGAATTTGAGAATAACACTGATCTTCTGGATCTGTTAGAGGAAGCTCAGGAGGACAAGAAGGTGGCTGAGGAACAGTTGAAAAAAGAGAAAGAGCTAAGAGTCAAAGTGGAAGAGGAAAGAGAAGCACTACAGGAGGAGATGGAAGAAGATCATCACAAACTGATCGAGGATTTAAATAACTCCAAAGTTGAGAATGCCAAGTACGTGATGCAGGTATCAGAGATGAATAGTCTGCTTGAATCATCACGCAACACGACAGCCAAAGCCGAGACGGAGCTCAAAGTCGTCAAGGAAGGATTGGAGGCAGACGTCAAAGCCAAAGACAAACGGATCAAAGAACTCATCAAGGCACGTGATTTAAACCAGTGATAATTTCCTTAATCCTTTTCGCTCATTCATAGTTATGATAGCTCCGAGATAACCATAATCAAACAGATTATAGATGTTAAAATACTTTTTAAAATCAATTTTGGATACTGTTTGCGGCAGGTGATTTTGGAAAGTAGGCAAATAGACTCGCAAATGAGTATTAAGCATATACGCGAGTGAATAAATACACAATATGGATGTCGATGATATGCAAATCAGATATAAGCAAACGCCATTAACCATATCTGCTAACACTTACTAATCCAATCTTCCTATTACTCTGTACTTCTAAATTGTAAGCTGTATATACCAGGACCGTTTCATGTGAACGTTTACCAGGCAAAATCGATTTGCATATCAATCGGCGTGGATTTTATTTTGGCTGATGCTTAGAGTCCTGCTGCCTCGCTCCTCATGGCAAGTTATCGACAGTCTGTAGTTCTTGCGAGACATCACAAGGGAAGCCTAAATAGTGCGGTTTGAGTTACAGTCAAACCTGTATTAGCGGCCATTTCTATAAAGCATCCACCTGTGAATAAAGACCACTCTTCATTTACTAAAAATGACGCTTTCTGTAGAGATCAACCTGGACAGAAAGGTCACCTGTCTATAAAGGTCATTATTCTCAGGTCTCAGATGCGACCATTATCGACAGGTTTTACTATAATTTCATTTTACTAACATACTGTTTTTGTAATTCATTTTATTAACAGAAGCAGGAAGAGCTTTTGAGTGAAAATGATTCCCATGCCAAGACGAGTTCTGAAAACGCAGAACGTGGCGACGCCTTGAAAGCAGATTACGAACGCAAGATTTTGGACCTCGAGCAAAAGGTCCAAGACTTGCGCGACGAGAGACGGAAGATTGAGCACGACAGCTATACGAGAATGGTCTCTTCCGTCGAGAAAGAATACGAGTTCAACCGAAAATACACAGTTAATGTGAAAGAATTGGAGAAATGTAAAGAGGAAATGCTGGTGCTTCAGGAACATTTGAGGATCGCTACTGACAAGAACTCAGAACTTCAGGTATGTTATGCTGTATAATGTACTCCTTATTATAGTGACCGGCTGTTTTGCTCGACTACCTGTGTCAAGACCCTGTCTTGACCGACCATCTTTGCCAACAGACAACTTGTGGCTAAAGACCAGTTGTCTTGAGAGACCACCTCTTATGAGAGACCACCTGTGATGAGAGACCACCTACGATAACATACTGCGTTTTATTGGTGTCATGGATGGTCGTGCGAAATACCCTAAACTCTAATTTAAATTTAATAAATGTTTTTGCTTCTGCGACACACTTCGGCGAAACGTACATGTCAATTCGCAATGCAGATTTAGGCAATTATGTCATACGATTTATTAGACATCAATAAACGAGCAATCACATCATAATTATTTCTAAACTGAAATACAGCTTGAACTTTTTAACTGTTATTCTGTATGCCTGGTTTACATGTCTGAAATATAATCCTATCCTATCAACGAAACTACGAAAGTAAAGAAAACTTTGATTCCTTCATCACTTAACAACATCTACTATAGTAATAACGAATAGTGTTTCCGTTCGCTCTTTGAACCGAACCCACGACGCCTGCTTGGAAAGCAGACATCCTAGCCACTATGGATGGTAGAAGGAATTTGTTTGAACACCTCAGATGCCCAGGGCCGTGTTAACCAGTAGGCACTCAAAGCACGTGCTTTAGGCCCTCAGTCTAGATATGCCCTTCTCAATGACCATTCAAAGATTCAAATTTACAGTACAGTGTAACCTCGTTAATATCACTATGGTTTTCCAGTCAAAAATCGTGATAATAAGCGAGTAGGGATATTAAGCGGGTTAAGATAGCTGATTCAGACAGAGCTTGGTTCTAAACTTGAATTGATATTAAGTGGGTTGTGATATTAACCGGGGTGATATTAACGGGGTTACACTGTATTGAGATCTAATGCAGTGCGCAATCAACTGCAGAGTGCTACCGAGTTAATTTTTCCTAATTTGCTGTTTATGGGTAAAAGCAACATCTTCAATATGCCAATGGGTGAACATTTTAACACTAGTATGTTTCACGCTATTTAATCGTTAAAAATTAGGCCCTCATTGGGTAAAGTGTTTTAACTTTTAGGACCTTTCAACGCTTAAAACGGCACTGCAGATGCCTTTGGGTAGTACTACATAAGTTCGTACTTAAATCCCATGAAGGAAGATTAACTTTTAACCTGTCCTTCTAAATGCCATATTGAATAAATAATCGTGCCTCGCTGAAACTTTCGTTGCTTTATTCTTTATTCTGTTACGGCAACATCAATCAGAGCTTTTAAGTGTTCGCTAGATAACATTGACTTGTCACACCACTTTATTGTTTACTAATCGCGCTTAATTTTTCACAATGGCTGTATGTAAGCGTAAGTCATGCTTCCCTATATTTACCTGTCAACATTTTTGTTAAATAAACATACATACTGTATATAAATGCATTCTTAAATAATCATTACATATGCGATTTTTGTTAGGCCCAGTTATATCATTTCCATTGTTTACGTTTTGCTGTCTTGTGTTTCAGATGGAGTTGAATCGCGCCAAGACTCGTTTCGAAGCCGACATCAATGTTCAAATGATCGAACAAGAGGTCAAACTGAAGGAGAAGAATAGGTTAGTAACCATGGTGATGATACTGATTGTCACTCAAGGGTGTTGTCAGTGAGACATAATTAACAATTAGTATTTGTCTCTTCATCAGGCAAGACACGGAGTCACTTATGCGTGATGTTCAAGAGAGCCACGATCGAGAACGAGTTGCCTACGAAGAGCGAATCACAGAACAGGACGCATTGGTACGCACATGCGCATATCTCATTTCTTGATTTTTTTTATGCGATGAAGAAGTCCTTCTTCGGGGCACTCTATTCAGAAATATTATGAATAAAGCAAATCGCTGTGAAGCTGGCAAAATGCGCATCAGGCTGACACTGCGGCCAGGCTATTTCAGCCACTAGACGAGCTCCTATTGCTGTTCAGAAGATAGACAATAAAATACAAACTGCAAGAAGGCGTTTCAGTAATGATTCCAGACAAAGGCACGAAGGTTCTAGATCTCGTAAACATATGGTGTTCTCAAGTATATTCTTCAACTTCCCAATACTGCATGCTGTCACCACACTTTCTGGAAGACTATTCCAATGTCTAATGACGCGATGGAAAAAGAAATGATGACGAGAAGGGGAGTCAGCAGCACAGGAGTTATATACGATTTGCAAGCACAGGGAGACTAGACTGGAACAGGAAACGTTAACGATGACGTAAGGCCATTGTATACTCATTTGTAAACACGATGAAGTTTGAACTATGTTTTCCCTGTGATATTTCAGAATCTTCATCTACGTACCGAGATTAACGATCTTCGCCAGGAACTCCAACGAACAAGAATGATGATGCAATCATCCAATCACAATGGCGTCTCGTCGCAAGCAAACACGGTAAGAAAATTAAGAAGCGTGGTTGACTTTTAGTAAAACGTCTGAAAAAAAAACTGGTAGAACTTACCAGTTTTGCAAAGCAACTGTTTATTCATAAAAGTAATTTCAAGGAATTTATCATAAAGCAGGAATACTGCCACTATAAATTTACACTTGAGTTTACACCAATTGAAAAATACACTTCACTTGTTGATACTAGATTGAAAGTTAACATTGATAGATTTTTAAAGTTGAACGAAATATTATAGTTAAGACAGGCCTATTCTTACGACTTCCAAAACGTCCGAAATATATTTTTACATTAAAACATACCATATTAACATTATTACATATATACAGTAAATAAATATTAATTATGGTTGAAAGATTTACATTATAATCTAAAATTAACAGACAACATTCATTTGACAGGGTCCTTAAAATGCTTGCTGCGTTCCCTCTCTGCACAGAGAAGTTGATATTTGGACTTTGAATTGAGAGTTTCGAAAAGTATACGAAGAATTAATTTAAATTAGTCTTGTATGTAATTGATAAGCTGGAAACCGGAAACAACATGCATATTCTGCTTTCTGAGTTATTTTCTCTTGTTTTGATTGACAGCCGGAAATGAATGAAATGCATCGGATATCAAGCGATGGTTACAGAAATGGAAACCACGAAGATTACGATGACGAAGGTATAGTCTGCGAATGTCACACGATCTGTGCTAAAACCATCCTCTTGAGACTTGATCTTGTTTCAGTAAACACTTTCAAACTGATAATAGTCACTGCGGCTCGGACGATGGAGTGAATCGGGTGACGTGCTCGCCTACTTATGATCTAGTTTCAAAATAAACCTTTCAAAATTCTTTCCCAATCCGATGACAAGCATGCCAGTGTTACCGATGTATCTTGCAAATTACTGAGAAGGAAAGTTTTACCAGCCCCGTTGGGGCTGACCCCTTCACGTTTGTGGGCTTTACCGCTTTTCACCCCTTTTAAGACGATCAAACAACGGATATTTGCTGAAGCCTCACCATTAGATATCGCACTTACTGAAGCCTCACCATTGGATTTCTAGTAGAAACGGCCTAAATCAAAGAGATCATTGTTGTAGTTGTTGTTTTTCTTATGATTACTGTCGTGAGCTGGCTTTAATTGTGAAACAAAATAAACTAAACTGTACTACGGTAATCAAACATGCATTAAGCGACCATTCAAGTGTCAATGCTAATGCTGCCTCGTTATACACTTAAATTGCGTTGCTTTACATTCAATTAGCCACTTGAATGTGATTTCTTGAAACAGGTTGTCTTTTAACGTAGGAGATATCTTAAGATAGGTTGTTTTCTTGTTTCTTACTTAACAGGCCATCTCTTAAAACACGCGGTCACTTAAAACAGATGGTCACTTAACACAGATGGTATCTTAACACAGGTGGTTTCTTGACACCGGTGTTCTCTTACAAATGGTTGCTTGGCTGTTTCATTACACAGGCTGTCTCTTAAACAGGATGGTCTCTTAAATAAACAGGCCGGGCTCTCAAAACAGGCCGGTCTCTCAAAACAGGTGGTCTCTTAACACAGGTAGTTGTTGAATCATTCTGGACTGGACTGATTGTGATCACACGAACCATATTCTTTACACGTGTTAACGCATGCCTGTACCTTCTATTTAGATACTTTGGGTGACCGTGAGTTGCGTCGGATTGCGTATAAGATATACGATGGAAATTGGGGAAAACTGCCAATGGCCTTAGAACTTCGGGGCACGGAGACCGAACAGGTCCTAGCGAGTACCTCTGGAGGACAAGAGAAAGTATACCGTTTGTTGGTAATATGGAAAAATTCAACAAGAGGCAATCGTGAAGACTTGCTGACGATGCTAGCCGAAGCTCTAGAACGCATCAAACGCAAAGATGTTGTTCGCTTTCTCAAGGAAATGGGCGCTGGCGTATCGTCTGGTGGTGGAGGACTGAAAAGACGGTTCAAAAGTCTTGTGAAATAAACGCACACTTGAAATGTAGGATAATATCACTGCATCAGGCGCTTATGCAGTGGTGAAGAATTGTCTCACATGATCTGCGATTCAATAGTCGACAGCAATGTTGAAGCATCTCTATTTTATAATCTGTAATTTTTTATTAGAAAAAATGTATTTTAAATTGCTAAATATATAGGTGGAATCCAAGGGTGGAAGCATTTGTGAGATGTGTAATGTCGACTAGCCGGAACTACGCTGGCAGACTTTCTACGAAATAATCATAAAATTATCCTATCGACTGAAAACTTTGTTTGTCGCGTTTGATTATTTATTTGGGAGTGCCCGCCTAGAAGTAGTTATACTATCCCACGCTGTCAGCCGACCGTTAATAGCATTAACCTTTCTTTCAGCTTCAAGTATAGAATGATTCGTAAGTCAGCTATGCTTCACTGGTGACCACGATAACTGGTAGAATTATCTGATGTGTGGATGTTGTGTTGCTCGGGCGATCGTCGAGATAGCTTCTGCAATGTTGTTTCTTTGACGACATGAGTTTAGTCCGCAGCTGTCCGATGTTGGCTAACTTGCTTTTCATTACTGAGCTGTCGGAATGCGAGCGTTTGACTGTGGGGTCAGTTAATTCGCCTTGAAAGTTACGCAGTTTTCGATTGGGCTTTGGGGGTGGCGTGTCAAGACCTCGTTCTGCAACCCAGCTCAAGTTCAGACTGGTTGGTCTTTTACGCTTTGGTAAACTGTCAACTTGTAAAGTCTCTAAAACTTTGGGTTTCAAGGACCCCTTGTCATCGCTTGATGCTGTCTTTCTCACAGTGTTTCCAGACCCTTCGATAAATGAAAGACCACTGACTTTAGCTATCTTGTGCCAGAGTGGGCCAGGGGCTGACAAGTGATGCTCGTCTTGGGGATTGTAATGTCCTAGTTCTTCATTACCGACCGTTGCCGCGCGTGGTCTCGGCTCAATTGGCTTTTTGGGCTGGATTGGGGACTCGCGTGTGGTCTCATTCGGTAGTCCAATTGATTTCGATATAAACACGGAATCGTTTTCCACTTGTTGTTTAAATCGTTCTAGACCGGTTAACTTCCAACCAAATCCGATGTATAGGAGCGGATTGCAAACAGCGTTGCTACACTTGATCAGGAACATCACATCGGCTATAGTCACAATGTGTGTCGTCCCAGGAAATAATGCCATTGTCAACATGACTGCGTTGGCAAGCATTGACATTGATGACACAAGTGATGCCGTCGAGAAGAAGAGCTTTGTATGCCGTGTCTGCATATGACGTAAAGAGTAGGCTTTCAACGATGCGTCTAGTGTCCCCGATGAGAGGTACTCAGAACAACTGCCTGTTGATAATCCGGCTTCACTGCCGCTTATTGAGAGAGAGCTTCGCAGAGAGCAGGAACCACGTTGCTCTTGATGGTAGGGCCACTCTAGGTTTTGTCTATGAATGGATCGCCATGCCGAGACATTAAAGAACACATCAAAAGGTAGCGGCAAAACGAGCTGGACAACGAGAAGACATAACCCGTGCCAAACCTCTGACGATGCATAGGGGTAAGCCAAACATAACTCACCATCAAAGTCAGTGTTGTCGATTAGAAATGGAGCAGAGACGACGATTGATGTCAACATACTAATTACGAATAACATCAAGAATGTTTTCTTGGCTAACTGCTTCTTGAATGGTCGTGAGAACCTCTGCTGTCTCTCAAACGCGGCTATCACTGTCACATGGCTGCTGAACGTAAACAAAGCTGAGTCAGCGAAAGCGTAGATCTGACAAGGAATGAACTCCACAGAATCCAACGCATCGATAGCAATTCGATAGGGAACGATAGTTATCAGGAATAGTACAAAACTGACGGCTGCCGCTTGTATGGAGATGTGCAATGTTCGCTTCAAGCGAGCGCGAGACGAGGATAATTTCCACAGCACTTTTACGTTGCCCAGAATGCCAAGCAAGCCAATTAAGCCCGTTGCCGTCAGCAACACAGCATCACTCGGCGACATTTCTCCTGTCCAAACTTGCTGTATAATTGTCCGTTCTTCCACATCCACATCGACATGCTTTAAATATAAGAAGTGAGTCCCTTTAGATTGACCCGCGACCAAAACACGGCCATGTCATCTGCTGTCGCAAGTTAAGCCTTGATCCTCTAAATTCAATGGTGCTTTTCTCCGATCGCTGACTTCTCGCCAATACACGTCACTCACCTTTGAGCAGCAGAAAACAAAACAAATAGGCACTTTCGCGGTTTTGTCGCGACAAAGTGACTCCGGATTGAACACCGATCGAGCCTTCTTCGGTTAAATCACGGAAATTCTCTGCCTATACACGGTCAAGAACAAACACAACGGTACCACCATACCACAATGGACCAATGTCGGTCCAACGCCTCTTCCGCTCCACCACTAATGGACACACAGATCTTAACAAAGAGCCCACCCAAAGCAGCACAGAAATCCATAACCCCCCGTCTTGAAAAACATCACCATGGCAACGGATTATATGCAGTCTATTGCTCGAGCAATATACTGTAGTGCTATGTATATATAGTTACAAAATACTGACGTCACGCGCTTGTTATCTTTTGATGATGCCAAGAGATACAAAGCTATAGTTGCTTCTAGACCGTGTAACAAATGAGATATACGTCAAAAGCTTATACGTAGAATATCACAAGTTGGATGTGATATGACTCATTTTATTATATACCACAACACGCCGTATCAAGAGAGAACGCTAGAAACGCTGCTTTGTTTGAGGCGGAACATATCGATAGTGGCTCAAACCTTGGCTCAACGCAAATCGGCTGTTTTCTACATGCTTTAGCGTGACCGTCACTTCCGGACATGTTTTATAGCAGCAAGGTTACCTATTGAAATGGAGATCAGATAAATTCGATGCAACGCACCATTACTAGATAACACTTCTTAATACCGCTTGCTGTCAACGAGAAAGTGAGAAAGGAAGGGCGCATTGCCAGCAATTGTTGTTTAACAATCAACGGACGATAAGCCACCGTAACTCCGTGGTTAGCCTATTCTGCTCAGTCCGCCCACATTGATGAAAGTTGTTCTTCGTTGTGCAAACGCGCTGGGAACATCCTTTGGCTCCATTGATAGCGGAATGAACTCAAGTGAATGTGTGAAGCGTATTGCTTCGCCGGTGCTTTAGTTTTGATGTAATCTTCACGGCATGCTCGTTTTCTTCAATGTATCTACTCACGCAATCCGTACGAGCGCAATCACGAAACATTCCATTATCAAAAAAGAATTCCACGGTTCTACGTGAGTTCTTAAATTAATGAAATAACATCAAATAGTCATGGTATCCCCAACACACTCAACTGCCATCAAACACGTGGAATCATTTGCACTGATTAAAACGAAAATCAACAAAATCATTGCGCTGTTTTTCGTGACCCTGGATTGTTTGTTGTGCTTTCTCGATAGAGATGTTTTGTGTCTATCCGTTTCTCGAAATAATCATTTATGATGTCATTGAAATTACATACAAAGGCCAATACTGATCAGTCTCAGCATCAAAAGGCCCCTGCCATGGCGTATAGTGTTCGCAAAAATCAAGGGCCTTATTCATGGACCGGGACTGAAGCATAGCGGACTGGAGTCCGGGGCTTAACATTTAGTCTGGACCAAGGTCTGGACTAAGTAACCAAAAGATGTGTATGGGACTTGAGTTTTAGTCCTGGACTATATGTTTTAGTCGTGGTCCATGAGTAAGGTCCTGGAGTAGAGCGCATGTTTCAGTAATGTCAGAGTCCTTTGACGTAATGAGTATGATAGCAATGCGATTAGCCTTCAGAAGCCCGCCCTCTTGGCCTCCAGACTACTGAGCAGGAATTACATACTCTTAAGCAGCAGTGACGCTAGAGATTC
Organism: Calvadosia cruxmelitensis; assembly: GCA_900245855.1. NCBI lineage: Eukaryota > Metazoa > Cnidaria > Staurozoa > Stauromedusae > Kishinouyeidae > Calvadosia > Calvadosia cruxmelitensis. The sequence continues at coordinate 25,331 of OFHS01001174.1, forward strand.
AATATATTTCTTGCCATTTTCTAAAAATAGCTTGGTCTTAAAAGTCAAAACAAGCCCGATGGTTATCTTCGTGATTTACATATATTCGCTGAACGAGCTTACATCGTTGTATTTTTCCAGTGTTATTCTGCTTCAAAAGATATCTATTTGTTTTGTGTCTGATATTGCACGTGTGTTTACATAAAAATAACAAGTCTCAAACAATCTCTCTGTAAAGCGTTGGCTTCATCATGCAACAAAATGGCAAGGGCTTCTTGGGAGCTGTTAGGGGACGTAACATCATCAAGTACTGTATTATTCAACATTGCTTTTATATTCTCCTTTTGAGAAAACGTTTGCGCTCAGTTCTTCATAATTTTCAACGATACAAAAACGGTGGCACGCTAGTCTCACTTACACAGTCGCACATAAATACGAGAACATTAACCAGTTTTCACTGCAAGCACAATCAGTTACAATTCAAACGATTTATTTTTCCATACAGTACATACTAAGATCCTATAATTCTATTCATTCCGCTTAATGTACATGCAAAGAGAAAATACTATCAAAATTATTGCATTTGTAACGCTCACATACCTGATTTTCATATTTTATTCATTCTTTGAATAATTTCCCTTCCCGCATGTGCTATCACCTGTATAATTAGCCTCACTTTCCACTATTCCTTATTTCTTGCTGTCAATCATATCTACCTGTCAATCATAGTTGCTATAAATAGCCACGTTGCATTTGTTGTAATTACAGTAGACTACAAACGACATTTTCGCATTTCGAATTTTATACCTGCTGAAATCGAGGTTAAAATGTTTGATCGTGACCACTATTAACCAAGGTTAATAGCACCAGCCGCTCTATAAAACCAAATAAACGTGTTCGAAGCAAATTCTCCTTTTATTATTTCTCTTTCTTTCAAGCAAAATAGGAAACCATGGATGTTAAAAATTAAATAATAAATAATAAATATAATATCCGATAAATTATTCGTGGAAAGAGAGTAGCATATTCCGTCGGAAGATTTGGTTTTAAAAGCTCTCCAATAGAAGTGTAAGTTGAGCTGTGCAAATGCTTCGTTTTCTCATGTTTTCTAAGTATGGAAATATGGAAATGAATTTTTCTAAATTTTGATTTGAATCAATTATATTACTTACTTATACGGAGCGCCTCTTGTTCTTGTCAGTTACGACCGACGCGGGGGATATCTTTTCTGCTGCATTTTCACGAACTCATTGTATAGCTAGTTTCTAATGACACTGAATACATTTTTTATAGTGAGATATTTTATTGGATGCGTCCAGAATTGACAAGCATGGTTTGAGTTCGTTTTCTTTCTGTCTGATTATTACTAGATGTAATAGACATATTTGCAGGTGATTCAATGTTCTATGCGTGAGATTCAAGCGGCTCGACGGACCAGAATTTTCTGGTGGCCAATCAAGATCATTTGGTCTTGTGACTGCGGAAATGAATAAAATATTAACAAAGAGAGCTTGTGAAGAATTCTCACGGCGGTACTGTGAATAACCTACCTAACGTCTTCTGTATTATTGCTAGACTGCTAAACATGCTTAAATAAATTCATTATTCCAGATTATTATAGATTTATTGATAGAATGATGGATTGGACATAGCATTAGAAAGACACGAATCTTCTGTTCTGCCTTCTTCAATTTCGTTCAAAGACGCAGAAAGGTTAGCCAGGCAATGTAAACAAAAACTTAACAATGTTAGATTTCTGCCTGATTTTTGCGCTGTATACTGCAGTGCCCTGATTGGCTACCTCGTAATCATATATGTCACGTGATCGTTTGTGGTGTAATCTTGTGCTCTTGTGAAATATATTAGTTCGTGAATGTACAGCGCTCAGCCTGGTTGTGCGTATAACTCGGGTCACTACAGCATACGACCCACTTGTACGACAAAAATATTACCATATAAAATGGCGGAGACAAAATTGCAACGCCATCTGATATTTAAACTGACAAAACCAAGCGAGTAGAAGAAACGACATGCAGGCAATTTGGCATTTTCAACAATGAATTTTAAGCGGATAAGAAACAAATCTAATATGAACATCACTATGCTAAAACATGTTATTTTCACGGACAAAATTAACTAAGACTAGAAATTGGTTATTCAAATACTTTAAATAAATAAATACTGCATTGTCTTCACGTGCAGCAGGTAATAATATTATTTTTATAGAAAGCTTACAGCTTACAATCTTAGAATTATAATTTAATTAACGAAACCATTAATACAGTATTATATGCAGCATTTATTAAGGCATTTGAATTATTTTGTATTACAATCTGATCAGTGTTGATGGAAATTAATCGCCTAATTTCTCAAACAGAAGTGTCAAATTCTGAAATATGGTTTTGAAATGCCTTCAAGATGAGAAGAAACTAGATGTCCGTTAGAACATTTGTAATCCAAAAGACGTTGTCTTGAAACTCCCCTCGTCGTGATCACAAAGAGCAGATAAGTTCCATGGTATTAAAATGTTATGATAATCGAATTCTTCTCTTGTAGCTATTGATGTATTTTCAATGAGATCTGTTGGAAAAAACAACATAGCATTACACAATTTAATAATGTATATATATACACTGCTATTTGATCATAGGAATAGCTCGTTCCTCCTCTTTTTAACCGTGCTAGCATCGATTGACTAAAACCTCATGATTCTTACAATTTACAAATTTGAAGTCAAACTTGTAAATATATTGCGCCTCTTGTATGAAAACTGAGAAAAACAACCACTGCAGCCCGGTATAACTTCAACTTAGACACACTTACAACAGCAATTACAATTTCCAATTTTGTATGAGTGTATAAGAGGCATTAAGTTATAGATTTGCAAGGAGAAGACATTTTTATACATTTGTATCAAACGTCATTTTGACTTGAGAGACCCACGACGCTGTCGCGGTCGATGTTACATGGACGAATCTCAAGGGTTATCTGGTTGCGCATTCCTTAACCAAGCAAACAAGGTGCCTACCATTCAACCCAATTAAGTCCAATTTCCCTCTACAGTCGAACCTATATTAATGGCCACCTCTATATAGCAGCCACCTTTATATAAAGACCACTCTTCATAACCCCAAAATGGCACATTCTATAGAAATCAACCTGGACAAAAATGCCACATGTCTGTAAAAGTCATTTTTCTCAGGCCCAGAGGTGACCGTTATAGACAGGTTTCACTGTATACCATTTTGAAGATAAGTTGATGTACGTCACAAATGTCACATTTCTTACAGTAGCGGTTAACTGTAGTTTAATCTCCTGCGGATGTAACTCTGACGTAAATATTGACATATATATCTTGGCACTTAGTCACACTTAGGTCGAAGGAAATACAAGGTCATCAACTTCAGCGTCGATGACAGACCAAAACACTCTAGAAGACGATCTAGAAAATGTACTGTCAACAGTTAGAAAGCAGGATTTTCTCAATTTTTAGCAGCCTCAAATCCTTCAGTCCAGGGAACAGTTTTGTGATGTAAAGATTATCCCTCTGTCAAGTCTTGCTTTGCTACATTGGAAACGTTTCTAGTTTGAATGTCTATAATCTTAACCCCATGTGGGATTCTCACCAGATTTGGAAGAAATCTCAAAAGGCTCCCACCCCTTATATAGATCAATGGACCAAGCGCAGTCCCAATGCATGACGGGATACACTTATTTTTTGGCATGTGGCTTTGAGCTGAAATGTACAATTTTGCCAGCCAAGAACAATCCTCGAAATTGACCATCACGGCTGATTGCGTTTCAAGCAAAGCATTTTCGTGGCGTCTTTACCTGAGGAAGAGGTGAACTCAATTATATACCGACATGCAGTAGAACTGCGCATGGCGGATCGGAGAGGACGCACCAAAACCCCGTAACTCATTCACTGTAAGCAACTGACCAGGTGCAGTCCTGGTGCATTTTGGGGTTCAAGCGAGTGGAGTCACGTGCCTATGTGAAAATGACGATATTGACAACGCAAAAAATCGTTGAAATTGACCATCATTGAAGAGAGTAAGGTTGAATGCATATCGAACAGAGCAAATTTCTGGTGTCATTCCGTGTGGCAGAAGTCAACTAGCATGAATCCCAAAACGCATTTAGACTGCCTTTGGCCAATGGACCAAGCGCAGTTCCAATGCATGACGGGATACACTTGTTTTTAGGCACGTGCTTTTGAGCTGAAATCAACAATTTTGACAGCCAAGAACAATCCTTGAATTTGACCATCATTACAAAGAGTACGGCTGATTGCATTACAAACAAAGCATTTTCTTGGCGTCTTCATCCGTGACAGAGGTCAACTCAATTAGATACCAACATGCAGCGGGACTGCGCATTGCCAATTCCTTCCAGGACATGTTCTACAGTCAAACCGTGTACTTCTGAGTGACTTCTTACTGACACATACCTTATTTAATCAAGTTACACATCCACCGTCATTCCTTCTAGAGAGTTCTTTACGACCAACAGTCCATTGATGTTGCCTGAATCCACCAATTCTTTTAATTTGTCAGCGTTCTTTTTCAGCTTGAAGTTCACACGGACTCTACCTGTCGTTCGAGGGTTGCCTTCGACATCGGTTTCACTGTGGTAAACAAAATTGAAATGTTAAATCTTTTATGTTTTGTTGATGTCGAGTTGTGACATGAATACGCATGACAGTTTTAATGTAGCCTCTGTTGATTGAACATCTGGATTAGCAATAAGCGTTAATTAATATGAACAATTTGTTTTCAGATAAACATATAACTTACAAAAGTTAATCTGGTAAACATGTCCAATACATTATAATTAATTTCTATACAATTGAGAACTATGAAAGGACTATAGACATTATTAATCAGATAATTAATAATTAATACTTAAATCATTAATTAGATTTAACTAATTGAGACTGCTCATGAACAATGTATCAAATGTCTCACAGCTTCAAGACGCTACTCTCTTGCAGAACCACTTTTCAAGGGGTTACAACTCCTCAAAATTAAATATCAATGTTTCTATAACCATATATTGAAAATATATCAGTAAAATCACTTATAAATATGTGGTATCTAACTCATGATAATGCTTATCTACATTCTCTGCTTTCATAACAAGTTGAGTG
>OFHS01001175.1:0-30446 GCA_900245855.1 Calvadosia cruxmelitensis
GAGTAGACTATTATAACTGATAAATTGTAAATTTTTAATGATTTTGTTGGTGTGCTTCTTTCGAAATGTTTGAAAGTGTAAGATGATGATATAATTCAAAAACGCAAGGACAAGCTAATTACAATCATTAAATGTTAAACGAGCTGCTGACGATAATGAATTGTAGCTGTTGATGGCTCTAATTGTGAAAACTGATTTGTGTCCCTCGCCGTACAAGAAATTAAGAATGAAGTTCGCTTTTAACTGAGTGTTCGGTAATCTGAAGAACTTGTAGACCAAACAAATCCTTTTTAATTTCAAATTAAACTCCTCACTATAGATGAGCGTTGGAGTTGGTGCTTGGATAGATGGGCAAGCGAATGCAAATGTCTATTAGACATTCTAATAGAATGCCAAATGTTAGAATAAAATGTAAAATAATATTAGAATATAATCAAATCCTGCATATTTGCTACTGAGTGGCAGGTGCCGGTTTTTGATCACACAGACAGACAGACAGACATATAGACAGACGCTTGTGAAATGTAGATATCGGTAATACAATGATATTAGAGTATAAAATAAAAATATTAGAATGTTTAGTATTAGAATGTCAACTATTTTTAATAGACATGCGATTGCGATTGTCTATTCTTCAATGGTCTGAATAGTAGAACAAACAAATTCTCTTTAATTCCAAAATAAAAACAATCGTTATTTTCAAAAGGTCCTTCAATATTGAACTCCGTAGCGCATTAAAAATGCCCACTATCAGAAGATAAACACTTAATTATTGCTGTAGGTTGAATTCGTGAGAAATCTACGGAAAGGTTGACAATACCATCTCCAGATTAATCATCTATTTTGATTTCAAACCATTTATCTCAACAGCATGCCCAACGGCCATTATCTCTTGGCTATTCAACACAACTATAAATATCGTAGCTTCTTCGATAAATTACTTCCTCAGAGGTAACCCTGTAAACAAAGGACGTCTTGACGACGTACACGCGACGCCCAAACATTATAACAGCGTCCATTGGACGTCCTCATGACGTCGTGTGTTTGCTGGAAAGGCCCATGAGAAGTCTACATCTCCAATCGAAACATTGAAGTAACACGTAACGGATTAATTAGTATTACGTCAATCGGACGTTACGTCAATTAACTCTCTTTCAATTCCACATTAAAATCGAGATCATTATCCAAGTGTTCAGTATCTGCAATGTAGCTTGTTTGAATTGCAAAAGGCGAAGCACTATCCTATCTTATCGACAATTTTGACAACAAGAGAAGCATCCGTGCTTCTACATCTAGTTGTTTTAGGGTACATCAGAATTATCTACATTCGTTTCAGTATACTGGTGTCCGGGGATATGGAACGTATTATCCTGCCAGCTCAAACAATGTATATTTCAAAATTCAAATCATAATGTAAGCAACATATACAGTATTGCAAATAGTGGCTACAATTCCACAAAATAAACCTCCTATCAACGGTGTCAACCTGTCATAAACTAAACTAATTTTAAATGTTTACGACTTTAATTTTACACAATCGTTGTCGTGAAGCAGCGTGAAGATTTTCTGACTAGTAAAAAAACTTTTAAAATTCATTTTACCGATCGCTGTTTCTCACGTGGAAATCTTAATAGCGAATTTCTGTTCCTTGTAAAATATAGACTTTTGATTTGATCGCGTTACCCTATTGCTTCGTTCTTTGCATTACGTTACATCAAGCACCGAAAGTGAAAATTACAGCAGTATTGGTTAAAGCTAGATATCTCGCTTAAACACGTGGCCGGGAGGAGAAAGATCTTCTAGCCCTCCCCTTAAGAAGATGCTACCTTCCGATAAGGACACTTATCTTCGGAATTAAGTTGCGTTAGTTTTGTATCTGTTGATATTGGCAGTCCAAGTTGTCTGCGCTTTCAACCGCCCAATTCGCAAGGGGGAAATCAGCAAAGAAAATAGCTCGGCGTATGGCGACTATTCCAAACAAGACCGTCTAATCTAATGGGCATTCAAAAATCGCGTCCAATTCGCGATTTGAGCTATGCACGTCGAGTTCATATCACTCGCGATTTCCACTGATCGATGCGAACGACTATTGTTCTGCAATTCGCAAATTGCCATTCGCTCGTTATTTGCGATAGTGTGGCAGGACTTTTGTTTGTATTGCCCTTTTCAATGGCAATTTCCAACATAAACGTTTACAGTATTTAAGAATGTGCAAAGTGAAGTCCCCTCCAATGTGCCACTGAATTAACGCAACCCACTTTGCTGTGTTTAAGACGGTCCTACAGCAGAACAGGGGTTAAATATGAACAATGCTAATCGTCAGTATAGCTTTCAGTTTGTTTACATAAGTTGCTTGTCTCTGCTGGGTCCTTCGACAGACAAAAACAAACGATAAGTTACAACGAATATTTGTCCTGGACCCGAGCGCGGAGCCTCGCATTCATGTCAACCTCGTATTCATGGAGTATATATATCGTAGTTCTCATTGCGCCTGGTCCTTCTCTGCTCATTATTGTCCATCATGGAACAATCCAATATCGTTGTATCTGGCACCGAAGTAGCCAGTACATACTTGAGTTGACTGGGTCGGCAGTTGAAACCGATAAGTATGAAAGGCAAGGACACATTCAATTAGCTAGACCACGTCTACGACAAAACCCAACATCACATATCCCATTGAGATAATTATTAATAATTACGTCCAGGGTCTAGTTCTAGGACCAAGACAAAGCGTAGTCCGGGGCTAACTCTTCTGTCTCATTATAAGGAATAACGTTAGCCCGAGACTAGGTATTATGTCCCAGGCTCAGGTCCACAAAACCGCAACTGCACTCCGTGGTTCATGTTCATTGTTCGTTCACAGGCAGTAACCTATCTACTTTCTCCTGCTTACGGAGCAGCGTCGTCATCCCTGCTTGGCATAGGCCTACCAACTTCTAGACCATTTTCACAAGCTACCATGCTGGAAAAAAAGCAACTAAGTGCATTATGGGGAAGGTTGCTGCCTCTGATTTCGGAATGTGGAGAAAGCTGGATTTGATACTGATTGATGCAGGTTTCTTCAAGCTGTGCTACTTTCTTAAAAATATACTTCCCGTTAATATTATGCGTGAGAAACCCAGTCTCTTCGCTACTTCAGGCAATCAACGTGCCCCAGAATGCAATGATCTGTCCCATAATGGTAGCAACTGCTCTAATACTAACTGTGGGGTTTTCAACGGATCCACTAAAAAAATTGCTCGTCAACATAATTAAGGTAATAGAAGTAACATCGGGGATGTCAACAAGCTCAGCCCCAAACGCAAGTCAGGATACAAATGATGTAAGATGTAACGAACAATTTCAGTCGCCAAGAATAATCATGGAAAATGACAATCATGAGAAGAGTACAGATGAACGGAACCCCATAAAGGTCCCACAGGCATTACCACTTCTCGTGGCGTCAGGTACTCAGAGCGCATGCTTAACACGTCCAAAGCGGTTCAACTGGTGTCTATTTCATCCTGAAATCAACCGGCCTGATACAACACAACCAACTTAACACGCCAGTAATCGTGAATAACAGCAAGTAATACATTCCCATCGGGGGCTGCAGAAGCCGTTCTCTGGCAGTTGCATTTTCAAATGAGTCTCAACAATTCATTTGATTGTGTTCTTAGCATACCAGGCACAACGTGTCCAGTGAATCAATTCTCGCAGAGGCGCTCTCAGAGTAGTCTGACATCTCACTACAACCAGACACAACAGGGCGTATTTGAAGGTGGACTAGCGGGGACGGCTGGCAACACGGAGGGAGGGGCCTAGAAAACAACGATACCCAACGCATAAAATCTTGGTCTACTTTGACAAAAATAATGAATTAACAATACAATCTAATTGAATGCATAAATGTAGATTGGCACAGTATGACAATTATAAACTACGATTTCGTACGATTTTAAATTGACGTCTTCAAGCAGTCCACCCTTGCGAAACTCTGGATGCGCAAGAGCAGCTGATTCCAAAGAAATCGATCAGCTCTGGAAAAAGTCCGGCTGCAAGTGCTACAAATTATATCAATGATGCAACAAAAACTCTCACAAATTATGACCAACAAACGAAACTTGTAAAACTCTATGATATAATATGCATAGGTCTGATATACAACCACACAGAGTATGCAAATAAACGAAAATCTATGCCAAGCTATGTAACTCTATGTTAATATAGTTTATATGTAAAAACTGTAAATGTATATAAATACTAGCTGGTCCAACCTGCTTCGACACAGCTTTGGTTCAACATCGTATGATGTGCCTTGTTTCTCAACTACCTCGAGGTGACCGCTCCCCAGTGATATTTTTATCAAGCTTGCAGAAAACATAGCTCGGCTTCAAGGCAGCCCTTTTTAAACACGGCTCTGTTAGATTGCACAACCAATGCTTTATTGTTCCCAGAGCTTGTCAAACCCGTATACTTGCTAATGCGTAGCAGGTGAAAGGTTTGGAACAAACAAACAAACAAACAAACAAACAAACAAACAAACAAACAAAATGACGTACGTGAAATATAATTATGTAAGTTAATATAAGCAAATATATGGCTGGCAATTTGGATTCGCAAAACTTGACGCATAATAATGATGTCAATAACTGTGATGGTCGAGGTAACACGACCAGAGAAGAGACGTGTTATCGTGTATTGGAATGCCAGTCCTGTCACACACCCATGGTGATGACCGAGGACTGGCTACCAGGCTACCACAACAAACAGCTAAGATTGATAAAAACAATCGCCTTGAAAGAAATCTATCGTGCGGCAGTAATAATAATACAGTATTAGAGCTGGGTTGATTGTGGATTTTAAACTATCGATAAGACAGGTGGCCTTTCCGTCCAGGTTGATTTCTATAGAAAGTGTTATTTTGGGGTTATGAAGAGTGATCTTTATAGACAGGTGGCCTTTCATAGCAGGTTGATTTCTATAGAAATTTTTATTAGGGGCTTATTAACCCCTGTCCTGCTGGTAAAACTATTTAAATGAAGACTTAAAGTCGCTTTATCGATTGCTGATTGGTTGCTTGCTAAGGATTAACTATCTGATTGGTTATGTATTTCTACTTTTGACCTGTTTCAAAACGTGTATACCCGTCAATAGCAGGACAAAGGTTAAGAGTGGCCATTATACAGATGTGACTGCTCTACAGAGGTGGCAGCTAATACAGGTCTGTCTATAAAGGTCACTTTTCACAGGTCCCAGAGGTGACTGTTATAGACAGGTTTCACTGTAGTATAAAATATAAACAGGGTAGCCTCGTTAGTACCACCACTCGTGTCATTACTTGTCTATCATATTTGTGTTAGAAAACAACCCAAAATTAAAGTTTACAATGGGTCATGAAACAAGACACAGTGAAATTTTGATCCGAACAAACCTTATTGTGTAACTCCATATTTAAGCCAATCAAGTATCATCGTTTGTTTGTCTTCGTTTTAGCACAACACTTTCACCATGCACATGGCTGTCAACAGCAGTGACGTATGGTGTATTTATTAGTTCTTGATCGGGAGGAAAAGGCATAGATTGTCGCGACGTGCCATCAATGATTCTAGGTTGACTTGCAGTTTGGCCTGGCACTGATCCCTTCTTGCTCGCACTGTTGATGTAGAAATCACGGACTTTTCCTCTACCCATGGATTTTGGTGCTTCTGGTTGAAGATCAAACGGTGATGACTTTGGAGTCATGTGCTCCTTGGTGAGTTGTGGAGTGCCACCATTCAATGGTGGAAGGTCTTCATCCTCAATAGTAATTTCTTCAGCTGGTAGCGGTGCACTCTCGGCATACATTTGTGGCATAGGTGTGACAGGAGTTGGCGAGAACGACTGAGCAGATGCGCTTAGCTGGCTTTGCACCGGCGCATTGATATTGCGTTCAACAATCGGTGAAGCAGAAGGACTGAGTTGTCTTTTCACTGGTGCCAAATGAAAATTAGCAGCTGAAATGTTTTCTCCAGGAAATTCAACAACTCTTCCGTGTTTGTTCTCGTAGCTCTGTACAAAATCGCCACCATCCTTCCACAGGCCGTCAATCTTCTCAGTGACATGTTCATCTTCCCGACGCGTCTTTGTGTTGCCTTTTCTTCGAAATTGCAGCCACCGTTCCTTCTGCATGGCTGGCAATTGGGTGAACTCTTTTGGCAGCCTATTCAGCTTGACCTAACAGAGACAACAGCAGTGCAGTTCAATGGTTTAATGCCGGTACTCAAAACATTAAAAGCTGACATCGATGATACAAACTAAAAGCTAAGGGGAACTGAATGAAACTGCAAGTTGGTAGCCTACATTCTGGCGGGCAATCTTTTCTGGTGCATCACGAATGCATGACAAGTAGACGTCAACGCCAAACAGAAACTCTGCCATCATTCGTTCCATTTCAGCCAGTCTGAGTTCACGAAGGTAGACAACTTGCTGCAGCCAAAGAAATAGAGAAAAAATTGCAAAACATGGGCCAGAGATTAAGTGAGTTGAATATGACAGTCCTAGAATCACTCACCTCTGCGGCAGCACACAGCAACTCTGGCGGCAAAGGTCTCTCCTTCCAAATCAACGGATTTTTCTGCACAGAAGATGACAAACAATGCATTTCAAAAACGCTTATGCAGATAAACTTATCTACATTTAAAGACTGTGATTGGTTTATAGATCAGGTGCCTGAACTATCTTGCTTTTTACTTCAAAGAACAAACAACAACAAAAGTTGTTGTCCACAAGCAATCTCAAATGCAGTTTTCAGGTGATTGCTGCCTTCTTTCTTTTATCGGATAAATGTTACACCATTACCATCATTAACTCAGCGAAAAGTGCCCTATCATTAGACAATTGGGACTAAAGACACACACCTTCTGCCAAAAAGAAGAAGATAACAGACGAACAGTACTACACCACATCAATCTCATTTTTTGATAAATCTGTCTGTTTTCTCTCAAATCGAATTGACTTATAGTATTTCAGTACATTACGTTTTTACATTATTGCCTTAAATGTAATTCATTTTGAGCCATTGACAAGAGGGCCCAAAGGGAGACAAACCTTGTGGTTTATTGGGATAAATCTGCTATGATTAAGCTTCAAAAAATCAACTCAGTTCTAAATGTCACTAACCTGCACATATTCCCGCATCACTTTCTTAAATCGACACCGTTCAGGAGCTAAGTTGAGGTATTCAAAGTAGCAAGGTACCAATGGAATGACAACACTGGAAACCGAAAAATTTCATATAACAGTTTACCATCATCACCATCATCACTTACTGTGTATACCCAGAAAGCCACAGACTTTTTTCATGGGGCACATGCATAATAATACAGGGAAAGTTACATACTGTATAAGCATGTTGACAGGAGATAGATTATATATAGACAATATGAAGGAAACAATGTATACAAAATAATAGTCCATAGAAATTTAACTGACACAACAAGAACAATAGACGACGTGTAAACGATGCCAACTGGGACCAATCATCACGAACAGCAGACAATAAACAGGATACGACGTGCAGATAACATAGCGACGAATGAAGACCAACAACTTGCACACGGTGACTTTATACTTTATACTTACCACACAAAACAATACTCATAATATAACATCAATTTGACAGACTCAATTGACAATCACAATTAAAACAAGAAATAGCCAGGAGAAAGAAACTAATCAAATGTTATCAAAAATTGCATTAAATGCGTAGACATACTCGGGAAGTACTCCTTTCTCGGTTTTCGAAATGATTGTGTGCGCAACCTAGCAAGCATAGACAAAACAAAGAAGGTAGTCATGGGGTAGCAGAAGTAACTAAGATAGGTTACGACAGCACTAGCAACTCATAATTCTACAGAACAATAAGATTCGGCCTCATTAGATTTCGCTGTGCGTGATGATATTTCCGATACAATTGAACGTCGTGGCTTTTATCCTTCTCACCCAAATTGGATATTTCACATACATGTAGCACTCAACAGGAAAATACCACTTGCAAGCATAACTTTTTCAATTGAGACATCGAGAACCAGAGATATCAACTTCCAAACATTGATTTCTTAGAATATTTACTACCAGCGAGAAGAGGTTGGAGGTTGGAACACCAATCAGAATCACCAACAACATCAGTACGGGAAGTTTCATTGGTTGCATTAAAAATTGCTATACTGATTCTACTAATTTGACTTGCTTAATATCCCACATATTAGCTGCACCAGCAGTAGGACATTAATTAGCCGGGTTTGAATGTAATTTGATGTCTTCTCAGAAACAGCTGTATTTGTAATTTATATGTCATTGGCAATAATTTTTGCCTAGTTGTTAGATACTCACGTAATCTGAGAAAGAAACGAGTGCCCTTTCATATGCGATTAGCCACCTGCAATTGTAACAACTTCACTAACGATGGAGGGCGCTCTTACCTGGGTGTCGAATATGTTACATAATTTGAAATTGAATTGGTGATAGATACAATCGCTGAGCAATCGGCAATCATGAATGACCTACAAATGCAAGAAAAACTGTCAGCATTGAAAACAAGAACAGACTTCTATCTTGAGAGTATACATTCATTGCTGTGGTGCTAAATGTTCCCCATTAGGTAATGCTTGATATTCTAGGCATGCTTTGGCTGTGACCAGAAACAACCTTGTTTTAAACCAAAACATCTGAAAACATCAGCTTCAGGGGAATGATTTCATAACTGGACAAACTTTGGTATTTCCTCACAAACGTTGTTTCGGTATTAATCATTACAATTGCAAAACAGGGCAAATCAGACACTCTCCTTTGTTGCATCCCGTATTGCATTGTTCTTAATTAGCACCATTGTGTTGATATCTACTGGTAACGAAGCTTCGCAAATTACACTTTGCTTTTGATTTGACTTCAAATGGAACAAAGGAATGAATGTTAAATGGACAAATGTGTCTTATTTGCTCATAAAAATTAACAAGGTGACGTCGTTTGGGATAGATGCAATGTACAACCTACCTTGAGAATATTCTCGTCTTGTAGAATGTCACCGAGCCCTTTGTCAAATCCTTCCTTTCCAATGGCGATAATATCAAACACGCAAGTGAACGAGCGACATCCAATGATCAATAATGACAAACAGCCAAGTCTTCCGACTCCACATCCTTCGCATGCAACACCAACGACTCGCTGTGCCTTGATTGATGCAATCTGAAGTACACATGAGAAATAAACCATCTAAGCTTCAACTACTTGCTTATCATTACAAGAAAACGTAGACTACTAGAATTGAGTAGAACACTTAGATAGAAGGCCTGAGTGGAAAACGTGGAAACGACATGTTGCATATTGCAGTAGAAAGTATACCAACGTAATTGTTTGAGAAATTATCAAACTAATTAAAATGGTGGAAAGCAAACTTTTATGCCAACATATCGGTTCTTATGTCAACGCCATGCTAAATTTATCCAGAATAACTTGCACATTTTCCCATAGGGATCAGGAGTCAGATTTAAGTATTTCAAACAGGTAATCTCAAGGCAGGCAGCTGCCTTTGCACATATCGGAAATGCTCAATACGTCACAAGCATCAGAGACAAGCTCACCATCTCATCAAACAATGTGTCAAGCTTATTAATAATAACAAGCTTTGGTGGTTCGTGCAATGTCGATACAAGGTGCTCTCTTCTCTCGCCATCTCCAATTAGACCTAAAAGCAACACAAAAAGATTACAATACAAGGATGGGTTGGCATTCACAAGTTTGTAAATTGACTAATTGGCTCACATAATCAATTGATTATAAATTATTGCTAATATGGCAGTGCAGAAGTATAAAATCAATGGCACTCACAGGCAGCAGGTTGAACGGGCATACGATCAAGCATAGCAATGCCGTCATCAGAAGGGTCTCGTCGTTGTCCATTGCTTAGATCGCACTGCGGACTGATCGCAGTTAGGAGTGTCCTAGCGACAACTGGATCAACAGGTGTTTTCTGAGCAGACCTACCCAAAAAATCAACACAAAAATTGCGATGACTTGAGCTAAGAGAACACATGAAAATGGTTTGAAACAATACAATTTACTTGCCTGAAGCAACAACCTGTGTTAAGGGACTACCTTCAAGGCTCAACAGTGCAATTTACCTGTCTTGAAACAAGCATTAAGAGACAATACGTTCTGTTGGGTTATTGCTGGAGACAGGTTGGAGCGTACAGTATTTCCAAGGACCACAGAAGGACTTTACTACTCACATATTGTTCTTATCTCTCGCAAGGTAGTCGTGATTGTCGTTGATTTCCTGTACTGTTAGAAAAGAAGCCATGTTAGATGCTAGATTACACACAACGTACAATCATCAAGTTCATGTAGGCAAACTTATGTTGCAAAAGGTTGAACACAAGTAAAACTCACTGTCGATGATCTCTCGCGAGAAGAAATGTTGTAGAGACATGAGTTTCTTTCCACTGGCACAGGTCACTGCAAAGCAAAATGGATCACGTAACTTTGACTGGTACTCCGCACTTTTCAAATTGCTTCATGGACAAATGATATTATGGTGGATGTGGTCTAGAAGCTAGTATGCCTGGCTGCCAGTCAGGCATCTCAGGTTTGACTCCAGAACAAGCTGATCAGTGCCGGATTAACCTTTTCCGGGGCCTTAGGCAGATAATATTTATGGAGCCCTAAAGAAATTTTCCCGGAATTCCCATTTTTCACGGCATATTAAGGTGCAGGGGTTAAAATCAACAATTTGTTTCAACTGACGACAGCTGCAGACGACGACAGGAAGACAAAACAAAATAACTAAAGCAAAAGAGTGCTCTCTCAGCCTTGCTGTCACTGGATTTAAGCATTCGTTTTCCACTGCATAGACTCATGCTATCTTGGCCTGTGTTGAGTGGCAATTTGCACTAGCATGGCGCTGGTCGCATTCACTAGATGGTGTGTTGTTCGTCATTCGAACCAGCTATTGTTCTGGGTGCAAAGGTCACGCCCATTGTCTTATGATGGGAAATTCATGTGAGCGGCTGAGCGTGGAACAGTCACAACACGTGCTCGTCGATCTGCGTTGAACGAGGAGGATAAGGGTAGAAAAAAGTTGTAATCTTGGACTTGGTTCAGAAAACGCTGAGTACTTTTGGGAGATCATGAAACAAAAGTCTCAAAACTTTAACCACCCTGCCAATGTAATGTTATTTCTTTGCACCTCTTGAACTGGCCGAAACACAAAAGACCAAAATGCGACAGAAACAAGCTAACCGTAGTAAAACACAGTATAGGTGAACATTATTTTATTTATTTATTTATTATTATTTATTTGAATGTCTCGGGGCCCTATTTTTGTTGAATATTAACGGGGCCTTAGGCGGCCGCCTTCCAGCGCCTACTGGTTAATCCGGCACTGAAGCTGACACATATATTCATTACGTCTTACGTCGTTTAACTTGTTGGTTGAGGGCCCCAAGTAAGACAAACCATTGACTCATAAGGTTATATGTGTTAAACAAATTGACATGACATGACATCAATTTAAAACTAACCATAACGTTTTAATTCATGCAGTCAAAACTGAGTGATGTCATCATTGTCATGTGAACCCGACATCACTCAATTTAAGCAATACATTGTAATGTAAATGTAAATATCACTTTATTTAACGAGGATAGCCCAATAAGCCAATGGCTTGTCTCCCATTGGGCCTTCGACAATTAAGACCACAGACGACATAACGAATATATGTGTCGGATGGACCGGGAGTCAAACCCGGTACGCCTGACTGACAGCCACACGCACGAGCCTGTAGACCACATCAACCACACGGAAATCAAAATTGCTTGTCAGCTGAAAAGATTGGATTGCATCGATTTAAAATTCATTTTCGGCTCGAGACAATACATTGGGTAGTGAGATATCTTTTGGTGGCCCCGATTGGGCTGCTATACTTCTTGTTATTTTTTGTAGGATAATACGATATTCCACAATGCAATACATCGCACAGTATGTTTGAATTTTTTCTGTCCTGTGGTGGAAATATAAAAGCTTAATCCGATCTGTCACACAATATTAGGGAAGTTTTCAAAGCAATTTGAAACTTTATTGATCACAAATGGTTCCTGTTGGGATGTGCTTCTATTTTCATTGTCTCAAATCAAAAATGTATTTTAAATCGATGCATTTCAATCTTTCAGTAGACGAGAAATTTGATTTTCATGAGAAAGCAGACAACAGTGGCAAGCGTCATGACATGTACATTCTTATTCTTTATTCTTGTCTTTCATCGTTTTCTCTTCCATTGGACATCAAGATTCCTATTTCTTTATCTATTTCATAAATGTCTGTTCGTTTGTATAATTTCCTGTTTAAACACAAGTACAGGTTCAACTAGCTCTGGAAATAATAATCTTGGAATAAAATTTGAAAGATATTGCTAAGATAAAAATGTGCTCGTGTTTTTTTTCAAAACTGAGTTTTCATCCAAAGAATTGTTACGATAATTAAATAACCTTGCTGTTCACATTTTTCAAAATTCTGCTTCCTCTTTGATTTCCATATTTTGTTTGTGGAAATTGTCACGAATCCAATGTTGGAGAGTGTATGTTTACACTAGACACTCTACAAAGCAACTCATGGTGGTTCGTAAAATGAAAGGCGGTCGTGTAACCAAATGGCCGGTACATGATGACGAAACGAGGCTCACTCGGCGGCAGATATGTAAGGGAAATTGTTGCGCAGATTAACGAGGGTGCGTCTAGCTCAACAGCAGAGCAGTGGACCGGCATCCAAAGGTCGTGGGTTCGACTCCCATGTCGCGCCATTTATTTTCTGTACTCTTCGCGATCTCGGTTTTCAACATCCAACAATACATGAGGCAATGTAAGTCAATGCAAACACACTATAAAGTTAATCCATGCTCTTCGAGCGTATATCCAACATAACTCAAGGTGTTAGCCTTTACGTTCATTGATATGGTAATTACAAATACTTAATTATACTGTGACATCATTAAATTTATTCAGCGTCATCGCATGACAGAAATGTTCCTTTAAGACACATAGGATATAGCCCTAGTGTCTTTTTCTGGTATTGCATGTCTGAAAACCATTTACTACTGATTATAAGATTCAAAAGATTCTAAAGGTTTGAGTCAAATCGAATCATGCACTGTCGAATATTCAAACCTCCAAATTCAATCGAACAGCATCTCTACACTAAAAGGCACAATCTAAGCTGATAAAATCCCTACAAATTTCTCAGAAATTGATGAAGTGAACTTCAGTAGTTTTGCACATGTAGGCTCTCTGGCCGTTTGACCGTGTGCTCAAAGGATCTAAAAATAACATTGTGGACCATATTGCACCTTGTTCAGTGGTCTGATTTGAATCGAATAGAGATGACTTGACTTTAAAAATAGGCATTCAAAATCTATTAAAATTATATTCAAAATATAATCTGAAACAGACCTGTTTAATTGTAGGCATCTGTACCTCACAGCATTCTAAGTTGGAAGGTTGGAAAAGCACCAGAAGGTTTCAGTCCAGCCAATTAAAGTGAACATTTATGAGTTAAGAGTAGGAGTAGGCCTAGTATAGCCTACATATCATCTTGCTGTAATTCCAAATTTAAAATGCACAAATTGTGGAATTTCATAAATCTGAGACAGGCACTCGCCACACTCTGAAGTGGGCCTAAGTTGAAGTCACTGCACATAAATCCATTATGGTTCTCACGAAAAGGACACTAGAGCTGGTAGCTGGCTTAGCTTCTGATTCCTCTGAATTGCATAATATTCGGAGCATTTGTAGTCGTTAAATCCTACCTCTACTTTATGTCAAAGAGTAATTCAAAAATACAAGAATCGATAGCAATAAAAGCTAAAAGATATTGCATTCACGGGTAACGGACGAAGCCCCGTTTTCAAAACTAACCTTTGCTGAGCACAATTTCTCCAGATTTTTTATCTACTGTATGGAGAACTCCTTCATAAATTCCTTCGCCGTCCATCTCGCGAGTGGTCACTCGTACTTTCTTTTCCATGTCTGCTTGAAACCAAAATCTAAGCTCACAAAATGCTGCCTGTTGAATGTCCTGTAGCGAATTTGTGCCTCAAAAAATAGTGCGCAACGATGCATGCGCGAGGAAGATGACACGGATCCAATCCGATCGATCCGGTCCAAGATCAGATTCAATCCGACAATAAAATCAATGATTACATTTAGAAAATATAAATTGAAGCAAACTGGACTCTTGAAAGAGATTGACAATATTTATTGCTTTAATATGGTTGGGCTGGATTGAAGAAAATAGTGAGAACGAATAATTCCTCAATTTCTGAAAGATATATCCGGATCGTGAGGATTCTGGATCCGACCCATAGAGAGGCTAAACCATAAGGGCCGATTTGTTTTGCTTCCTAATTTCATAATTTTCATGGACCTCAGAGCTCAGACTCACTGACGCGCTGCCGACCTGCCATTCACTTAGCTGTTTAGATTCCTGTTGAGTTATTCCTAATGCCATTCTCCTTTCATAGTCACAGCGGGCAGTTTTGCCTTCATGCGGAGGGGACTTTGGAATCTATTGTACAAAATGCAATAAAGATTGGTTATACTCATTTGGGATTATCAGAACATATGCCTCGCTTGGAGGCAAGACATCTTTATGAAGAAGAGGTAAATGTCATGTGCTGAATAATTTTCTATAGATGTCAGATGATAGGCTGATTATTAATTAAACATGAGCAATGATTAATTTCAAAGTAACATCAGACCAGTGAGTGGCGTCTAACTGATAATTAACTCAGTCATGGTTACAGGGGCAAACGTTAAGACAGGATACAGCTCTGGCCATGCAAGAATCGAACAACGAGATTTTAACAAATTTAGTTACAATCCAACCTGTCTTTAACGACCACCTGTGTTAAGAGACCATTTTTATTCGGTGTCTGTAACATGCGGACCTGCGGATTTTAGTCGTACATTTTCATATTTTTCATGATTTCACGATTGACGGCAGATCACAACAACCGCTTCTTCCTCGCTTCCGTGGGTGGTAGCTCACCAAACTAGAATTTATGTATTGCGCTGCAAAGATCTCCGCCGCACAAGTCTGGTCTGCAGAATCCGCAGATGTGCAAATTCCGAGAATTCTGCTTAGCCACACATCTGATCACCCTACAGTGCATTCTGTCTTCGCAATAGCAAATGTATCTCTGTACTTATTCAAGCTGATAACTGCAGCTAGAATCCTATGCATCATTGTCACATCAACAAGAGGTCGAACTTCCATAATTGAACATTTTTTCTCTGTCATGCAAATAAAAAATACAAAGATTACACTCTGGGCTGCTCAAGAATGGTTGAACTGTAGCATTGCGGTCACACCAACTATCAAGGCAATTCTATAATTAGTACATCAACTAGAAAACACATGTAAAGACGGATGTAGCTGTCATCTGATATATACCTATGATCAGATCTGACACTTTCTAAGACTCGTATAATATTTTTCTTTTCATTTACAGAGTCACCTGACTCCAGATGACCTTCAGGTGACCTTTGATGCATATGTTTCAGAAGCACGTCGATTACAAGTCAAGTACGCAAATCAAATCAATATCTTAGTTGGGATGGAAACAGAATATATTGATCCGTCTTATTTATCGTTCATTTTATCGCTCACGGAAAAGCACAAATTGGATTATACTGTTGGATCGATACACCATGCTTGTGATCTACCGATTGATTTCAGTCAAGAAACATTTGACAAAGTCGTGGCTGACAAAGGGTTTGACCGCCTGGTTGACAGTTACCTTGACAACCAATATGACTTGCTCGTTTCAGTGCAACCACAAATTATTGGTCATTTTGACGTGATTTTTAAATATGTCCAAGATCCAGTGTTGGGCGTTACAGCAAGAGAGAAGCTCACACGGAATATTGACTGCGGCATTGAGTACGGTGGAATATTTGAGATTAATTCAGCTGCCTTTGGGTATAGCAAAGCCGATCCTTATCCAAGGAGGGAGTTCTTGCAGGTACGGAAGAAACAGGATACGATTGTATGTATGTATGTATGCAACTATGTATGTATGACTTTATTCTGAAATCCAATAAGTTGTTACAAGCAACTTTTTTTTACGGAGCAGAATTAAATAACATAATATACGCAAAGTAATTAATATTCGATTGTACAGTATAAAATATAAAATCGTGAAAATTATAGTGAATTACTTACAATATGTTGTTTGCAACCAAGTTTGAAATTGGCAATATTTACAGATTTTTTGAGCTGGCAGGGTAGTGCATTCCAAACCCTGACACCAGTAGACTGAAAGGAATGCAGATGCTTTTTAAGCACCCTAAAACAACCAGATGAAGCAGCACGGGTGCTTCTCTCGTAATTTCGGTCAAAATTTTCGCTAAGGTAGGATGGTGCCCCACGATTTGCAATTTTCCACACCCAGACACATTGCAAATACTTAACACGCTGCCCAATGTCCATCCATCCCAGTCTCTCAGTCTCTCTCGAAAAGTTCAGGATATGGGCAACTTCAAAACTGTACTTACCAAGGCTTGTAATTTTAATAGAAGTCGAATGGCAACATTTAGAAAACTAAGCCGAGTTTGTTTTGACCTGGGTTAGTTTGTGTTGTGTAAAAAGGGCTTTAGTTGCTACGTTTCGTCTGGGTTAGTATTTGATTTTGGGTTTTTGTAATGTAATATTATTCTTTAGACAGTCGGCCTATTCACACAAATGTGATTTTGAATAAGGCACTGTATAATATATTGCAATATATTGCTCTATGTGAGGTCTCCTTTAGGGTGTGGTTCTATTAGTCTTTCAACAGAATTATCTGTCAGTCATAAATTATCCGTTATTCTCCATTACTGTCAACAGGAAATCATTGACAAAGGTGGAAAAGTCACTATAAGCGATGACGCTCATGGCCCATTAGCAGTAGGACAATATTACGGTCAATTATATAATTTTTTAAAAGACATGAATATTTCAAAACTGACTTATTTGGAATACAATCACATGGGAAAAACTGTCGAAGAGAAATGTCTCAATAATGCTCTAGCTTGTCCAATTTGGAAGTCACTTTAAATCGTATATATTATCGTATGTAAGTTGACAAAATGAAAATCTTGTATGCATTCTGGTTGTCGTCGATATGTTCACTAGCCATGTGTCGATTAATTGTCAAGTACCTTTCTCTTGTGCATCCTAGTAGTCATCCAGCTATTAAAGAGCCAAAATTGAACTGGAAACGTGTGAAATCCATGTGAAAATTGTGAAAACTATGTGATAAGGGCATGTTGCAGCAACTGCTGTGGGTGCATCGGATCAAGTGGAAAACCGCCCCACCTTTGCTCTCTGATTTCTTCCTACCACCACTGACCTCTCGCACCCGTTCATTCACTAATAATAATATCTTCATCACACCTAGCCACTCACGGTCATTCCAAGCCGCTGGTCCACGTCTGTGGAACGGTTTGCCTTCTGAGATGAAAGGGCTGAAAGACCTGACAGCATTCAAGCAAGTCTGCAAGAAGTACCACAAGAAATAGTTTTTTTTTTACTTGAATATATTTTTGCCTTTTATAATCATTTACTGTTAGCTATGTATGCTAGCATCTTTGAGCTTATCAATATTAGTTGTATTATTCACGTTTCAGCCCTGTGTAAAATAGCCTAATGGCTAATCAGGCTCTGAATAAATGATGATGATTATTATGTTTTGTACAATTTTGTTCTGTTTCCAAATTCAAATGGTTTTCTAATGGTTTTTCCGAAGGTGCTTCCCATTTTACATGGATTTCACACATTTTTGAATTCATGATGTGACCATCATCCTTTGCAATCCTAATTTTGTAAAACGTAAAACATCCAAAGTTGCTCCTTCCATGTCAATCTCTCGCAATGACATTTGTGGTGTGACATGAGCGGCATAGTGAGCCCAAGTTTTTGTTACAATTGTCAAAGTCAGTTAAAAACAAACAAATGAAAAATTTGAAAGGCACTTTTGATTGTTGATATGAAATATCATGAACATTTGGCGCTTTCACACATTTTTTAAAAGACGTGATGCAAGATAGTTGTGGTTAGACAATTTTATAATTTACGATATATATATCTACAGTCCAATCAACCTTGGTCACCACTTGTCTAAACTGACCAACTGCGGCAAGAGACCACTTGGCAATGGTCTCTTGGTTGTCTACTTTTAAAACAAGTTTAACTGTACTTCCTCTGTCAGATAACTAACCTGCAATGTCTCAAATTGGCAACCAGCTGACTGATGTCAGTTAAGCAGACAATGCCCTCGTTTATCATCAATCATTTTGTGAAATGATTTTACACTGGAACAAAGTATTTCATTTGAACAAAAGAGATCAGTACTATATCGGAAAAAGAAACAGACTATTTCATACATACTTTTTCTTTGAAACAATATTTTTCTGAAAAATCGTATTATAAAACTTCAACAAAATATCGCATCAAAATTATAGTGTATAAAAGTTCAAAACTGTCTTCTGCTACACAGATAACGCTGATAATATCAACCCCAAGCTTGAACAATTCGCGAAAACTGTTCCAAATACTATTCTACATCGCTTGCTTTCATGGCGGGGAATTGATCGTATCATCAATTGAAGTCATAAGCAGATACAAAAATATAGAAGATGTTGACAAGACGCGACCAAAGTTTTCCGTTACGATAAACATCGGTGTGCAGTTCAACCTTATAATCTTTTGGACCAACCAGCTTCTTTCTGTTCTTGAGAAGCACCTTGTATGTTCCTTGCTGTTGGAGGTAAAAATCTTGTTCTTTGTTGCCTAAAATAAACAAGAAAGGATGGCAATATTCTAGCGGCATTTCACAATATGAACCAAATCTGTAGTGTTACTTAAATTACTTTAGATGGCATCAGTTTAGATTTCGCTGCAACTTTTTTCATTTGAGAAAAACCCCACTTTGCCCCTTCCTCCTTTCCCACACTTGAAACATCCTTGCCATGGCTTAATGATGTGAAACTTTAACAGCAACTAGCATATCGGAACCGACCTAGAATAAGCTGACTTTTTCTGTCATATCTCTATACGAACAGCGGTAAATAAAATCATCATAAGAATGACTACTGGTGACCCAGACTGGAATCTTTGTACTTTGAGCGGCGGAGGAAATTTTCCAAAATATTTTATCCCTTTGGCCTCTCATTGATGTGACTATTCAGCTCGAATAACAGAGTTACAGTAAGGATTGCACAGACAGTGCCTGTTTCTCTGATTAAAATTTCTGCAGCTGAGCTCAATTCACAGAATCTGCATGGCTGCGGATTCAGTAGACCAGACCTGCACAGCGGAGATCTCTGCCGCACAGTACATAAATTCCAATCAGGCCGGTAACTACTACCAAGCAAGCATAAAACCGATACGAAAAGGACAATTTGTAGGGACAAGTAATAATAAAGTCATTCTTGAGGGGAAATTTGTTATCATTTATTGCCTAGGTATCCTTGTATTCTACTGCATACAAATTCTACTACCACTCACCAGAGTTGATGACAAACCGCACATTGACAGGAAAAGATGGCTGCCTCAGTTCATAGTAATACTCCATCTTGCCAACTGCAAGGCCATTTGGTTCAACTGACGTCAACCACTGATAAGAGTATCGAGGATCCTTAAGACATTGGGCATCTGTTCGGTAGCAGCTTTTCGAGCAATACCTTCACAAGAGAGAGGGTAGATGTAAACAAATTACTCCAAGAGACTCCAACTTTGTGAAACTTGCTGGCTTGAGAATTTCAGCAAAATCAATTTCCACCCTCCTCACTACAGTGTAGCATGTCTACAACGATTAAACTTAGTCTTGTACGACTGCTTCAGCAGTAGAGCACTACTCGTACCAGTGAAGCTACGACACGCTTGAGCCTCTTCACTGGTTGAATTATCCAACATGGCTACATGACAACATTAAATGAGACGCATTACTATAGAGCAATTGGTAAATAGAAGAACTAAATTGGATCGCATGTACATGGACAGTTCGTCTCATTTGCGACGAGATGACCAGCTTCCCGCGTGGCAAAATGTTTATGCTGCCATGTTGCTCACATAGGCGCTCTCACGGTCGTTGCATAGCAACGCAACGATAAGCCTCTCCAAGCACCGCGCCGACTGCAATATTGAGATGTCTGCCATTGCTAGACGGGACCCTGAAGCAACTTCATTTGGCCGATCATTCAGGACATTACGGAAACACAATAATTATAATAGAAGTTATGTACAAAATCAGAAATTGGCGTCAGAATCGAAGTCATGGCGTGGGAGCGTGAGAATAAAGTCGAAAGTGTGAGTCTCACGCCAAAAACGTGAGGGTTGGAGTTTCTGGAATTAGAGTTTAGAGTTTTATTCAGAATCCAATAACCATTTACATGCTTTTTTACATGGAGCTACGAAAATACATCATGCTACACAAACTTCCTACGATTGTCCTATAACATACAATACTGTATAAATAATAATAATAGATAGATAGATATTTTACTTTGATCACAATAATTCAACAAATAAACAAAGAAAGATAGAAGTTAATACAATAAAATAATTAAAATTTAGGAATGTATAATTGTATATGTACAAGTGATTTTTTTTTCCGGATCACTAGCAAATAGCGAGTTGGAAGTTTGCTTCAAGGAATAAAACTATTTTTCAGGCATCCTATATTTTAAATTGCTAATTATAAACAAACAATTGCCTGCATTCCATTAGGGCATACCATGTAATTAGCGAGGTCAGTTACTTTCAAAGTTACTTTTTCAAAATTAAAGATCAGAGAAAGTGTCGAAATGGTCCATATTTTTGTTGGCTGTTGCTCAAAATGGCAACTAGACATAAGTTTTGTTTGCTATGAATTATGTTGCAGAACATTGAGCTTTCGGAAGGATGGTTTGAGTTCAAACTTATCAACTACATCGAAGTTACAACTAAAAAAGTAACTTAAATTTTAAGTTAAGTTTCAGAAAGTAACTTGTAAAAGTTGCACGTTGCATTGTAAGAAATGTAACTACTTACAGTTACAAGTTACATTTTGCCAAAGTAACTACAGTCAAACCTGTATTAGTGGCAACCTCTATAGAGCAGCCACCTGTGTATAAAGGCCACTCTTCATAATCCCAAAATGACACTTTCTGTAGAATTCAAACTGAACAGAAAGACCACCTGTCTATAAAGGTCAATTTTCTCTGGTCCCTGAGGTGACCAGTCTTGTAAAGCTACTTTTGTAACTAGTTACATCACATCCGTGTTAATCTAGCAGATTGAACCATTCTTAGGCAGAACGTAAACAGCAGGGTATCTATCATATATAGAAGAGCTGCAGGAAAATATAAATCTATGGCGTAATTTCTCAAATTGAACATTGAAACCAAAGTGTAACTTATCGAAAGTAACAGCATCAATTTCCTATAATCACATAACAAACATTATCCTTCCAATCATTCCCTTTTATATTGTTAGATTATAATCTTTTAGTTTTTAATTTGATTATGATTTTTCGAGAAATCACATAATCAATTGTTTGATAACGATGATAGAATGTTGCAGTACATAGATATACCTTTCTCTTCCAGGAGCCTTTTGGAAGTATTCCACAGGGCAAGAGTTGTCAACACATTTGTAGCTTCCCCAAGTGTTATAACAAGCATCTCCAAACCCACAACGGCGTCCTTGCGTAGCACATTCATTAATATCTGTCAGCGAAAAACAGACACAGTCAAATCTTTACTAGCAGCCACTTCTCTATAGAGCAGCCACCTGCGTATGAAGGCCACAATTCATAACCCCAAAATGGCACTTTCTATAGAAATCAGCCTGGACATAAAGGCCAGCTGGCTATAGGTTCCAAATGTGACCGTTACAGGTAGGTTTCACTGTATGACTTGCCATTAACGAATTGCTTGTTGTCAGTGACACACATCATTTCAAACACTGTGTTACCGACAGTTGAGGCCTATCTACGTGTCACTGGAAACCTTGTTTAGTGTAAAAAGCACAAAGAATTGATCCAGAGGAAAGAAATGACAACAAATCTAATGACTGCCTTTTGGTAGCACTTTTGTAAGACATTTTATCTTCTTTAATCATCTAGAATCCCTCAAACTGAATAAATCTATTGATTAATTATGTCAAGAGCATTAATTAGTTAAATCAACTCATTAGAGAGAACAATATTCTATTTTTAAATCGTTCTGCTTTTTAAAACGTTCTATTCTATCCCACAGCACGTGTGGAAATTTGTAAAATGTGGACTGACGTCAGGCTTGTCAGCAGATGTTCGGTCTGGATTTTCAATGATATGCAATGATGCCATCAGACAACTGTCCAATAAACTGACTTTGGACTGACATCAAATGTGCAGGAGCTACTCGCAGTTTCTCAGATCGGTTTAGCGCACTTGAGAAGCACCCTTTTCTATGTCCACTGAATTAGGGTGAACATCAGCGAGCTTTTTAATGCAATCTTGCTTAAAATAAAATTGTCAAGGATATTTATGCATCCGGAATTAAATTGTTGCGGGCTTGTTGAGCATTGTACATGCTTGGGAGAGCTGCAAAGAAGCATGCATATGACAGAGCTGTTGGCATTTATCGGGTAACTCAATGTTATATTGCACACAACACATTGAACCTTGCCGAAGGTCCTCACCTTTGCACGAACGACCATCGGCTTGCAAGCTGTAGCCTGGTGGACACTGACATTGATGTCTTTCGTTACCAATGTCTTTACAGCGCCATTGACATGGATTGGGGGTGCAAGGGTCTTTAGGAGGCACCACTAAAAGAAAGCCATGTGAATTTGATTACAATGAATGCCCTTTTCGACACGATTTTCAGACGGTAAATCACTTGGTTTTCACAAGAATTTCCCGCTGCTATACAGTTGATAGCGCAGTGATACCAAGTGACAGAGCGAAGTCTGCTATAGTCTAGAACTAAAGGCAGTTTCCATTAGCTTTGCAGACCAATATAAAAGAGGCCCTGACCCTGGGAGAATATGAAGTAAGAAAAACAATTAATGAAATAGCTTTCACTTTTGCTTCTAAACCATTAACTATCCTTTTACCTCGGCATGTTCTGAAATCATTATTTAATGCTTGGCCTTTCGGACATGAACATCTGAATGTGCGTATGTCAACTGCTGTGCAGCGATATGCACATGGCTTGTTTCTGCAAGGGTCGATATCTGCAAGTAGAAAAAGGTAAGAATTTCAGTCCAACCCTGCATGATAGTTCGATGATTGAAAACAAACTGTAGGGCTTCCTGTGTAGATAGCAGGCTTTTGATGCCATGAGCATACTGTTTACGTAATGTCTAATTATAATCCAATCATGGTGGCATTTAATGTAGCTAAATGTAATTGAGGTGAAGTTAAACTCACAAGATATTGCTGACGTGCTACTGGGTTGTACAGTGAAACCTGTCTACAACGGTCACCTCAGGGACCGGAGAAAGTGACCTTTATAGACAGGTGGCCTTTCTGTTCAGTTTGGTTTCTACAGAAAGTATCATTTTGGGATTATGAAGAGTGGCCTTTGTACACAGGTGGCTGCTCTATAGAGGAGGCCACTAATACAGGTTTGACTGTAATTGAGTCTAGTCATATTGTGGCACAATTGATGTGGTGTGTCATCAAACAGTTGGTTTTTGCAGTTCATCTTACTTCCTTGCTGGTGGGACGTGAGCAGCTTTTTTCGCCATTGCTTTTGCCTGTGAGATCCCAGATATATTTGCTCTACCAACATCTGTGCATTGATTGCAAGTCCCATGCAACATTAGGTATTGTGCCGTTGGGATGCTGGGAATCTCCCCACCCTGCCTCTCCCTCGAATTCAATAGCAGGAAGTCATAGCAATTCCACTTACTTAGCAATGTGACTGGTGCTTGGTTTTGGTGACAGTTTTACTATTTGAATTACTGCTTTGTGCATGTAAGCTGCTCCAACCAAACCAAGCACTAACACCAAAACAACGTATCTATGGTAATGAGTTTAATATGCCAGAAAACGTCCTTAAACTTACATTAACATTATGGTAATTCCCTCGGCAAGAGATTGATTAGTCATACAGAGTTCTAACAATGTATTCAAAAAAATGACAATGTAGTGCCCGAGTTACCTTGACATGATCTTGCATCTGACTTCAATTCTTGTCCTTGTGGGCAACTGCATTGGTATCGGTCCCATGCAATCACCCGACAACGATACTGACAAGGGTTGTTCCGACAAGGATCAATTCCTTCCAAGATAAACAAACAATGGATATTGAAAAGATCTGCTAAACAACCCATGGGTTCATCCACAACTACAGGCACAATTGAAAACAATGTGAAAAGCACAACTGATCTGCTGAATTCAAGAAAGTTCTGAGCTCTCGTTCTGGCATGAAAGACATGTGTATCAGTTCTCTACAGTTACAGAAACGTCATCACTCACTTTGACAAGATATGGCATCTGACATCAGCTCGTAACCTTGTGGACATTTGCATCGGTATTGCCGTTCATCAATTGCTTCACAACGATGTTGACATGGGCTGTTTCGACATGGATTGATGACTTCAAAGAATTCAAGTAAAAGAAAAATCAATTCACTATGTAAACAAAAATAATCCATTAATTGCTGCATCAGAGCCAGCTGTACTTTGTCTGGGGCAATCATTTCCCTGTACTGATTGTAGGTACAGTCAAACCTGTATTAGCGACCACCTCTACAGAGCAGCCACCTGTGTATAAATGCCACTTTTCATAACCCAAAATGACATTTTCTATAGAAATTAGGCTGGACAGAAAGGCTACCTGTCTATTAAGGTCATTTCCCTCAGGTCCAAATGGCGGCCGTTACAGGCAGATTTCACTGTACAATAACATCTGAATTACAGTACCTTGACAAGATCTTGCATCTGTCTTCAATTCCTGTCCTTGTGGACAACTGCATTGGTATCGGTCCGACGCAATCGCTTGACAACGATACTGACAAGGGTTGTTGCGACAAGGATCAATTCCTTCCAAGAGAAAAGATTAATGTAAGCTGCACAAAACAAATATCCATCTGTTGGTAGTTAGACTTAAAGCAAGAATACAATGTCCCATAATACGACTACAGTCTAACTTGCTTAATATCTGCCCTTCTTACAGACCAAAACTGGGATCTAAAGAAAGGTGGGATATTAACAAGACTAAGTAAAAACAATCATTTCCTTTGTTTTAACCCTTGTCCTGCTATTGATGTGTATAAAAGTTTTAGAAGCAAGTCAAAAATAGAAACACATAACCAATCAGATAGTATGTCTTTAGCAAGAAACCAATCAGCAATTGGTGAAGCGACTTCAAGTCTTAATTTAAGTAGTTTTACAAGCAGGACAGGGATTAACATAGTGTCATATAAATTTCAGCAGCAGCAAATCTTTGTGGGATATTAAGTGAGCTGGGATATCAAGCGATGGGATATTAAGCGAGTTCGACTGCATGTCCCATTATGTCCCATAATACTATTATGCAGTGATGGATTTAATACTTTGTTTAAGTAGTTTGCTACAATTACATTTACTCTCTAAAAATTTAGTTCGCTACAACTACAACTACTTGTATTCTGTTAGATTGGATTGAAAATACATCATATTGAATGATACAGTCGGAATACAGTTACAGGTAACTTCTGCAAAGAAATACATTAAATAATGAATGAATGAGACTATTAGTTACCGTAATAACCTATTGATTAATTATTCGAATAATTGGACTGATTGAACTGTTATACATAAAACCGTAGATTTTCATAATAACAATTGAGAACAGTAATTCTCAAACATCTGACTTACTTCGACATGACACTGCATCCGATGTGAGCTCTTGGCCTGATGGACATTTGCATCGATATTGCCTTTCATCAATTGCTTCACAGCGATATTGACATGGATTGTTTCGACAAGCGTCAATTGCTTCAATGAAAAAATTAAGAAAGGTGTTAAACGGCACAATAGAAAGTATTGCAAAATCCAATCAACTTAAGCCAAATTGAATTAAAAAACAAAGTAGAGCTGGGTTCGATGATTTCGATACATCAATTAATAGATTATTTTTGGTACGTAGTGGGTTTATTTCGATCAATTGATCTGATGGAAAATCTGCATGATTTGGGCAATGACCTGCGACTCGCCGCAAATTTGGCACAGGATAGAATGCGTTGGCGGCAGTGTGTGGCAGCGACCATGACCATGGCAGCTAATTTAGTCATGTTATTATTAATATTAATTAATTAATCAATTAGTTAATTGAGTAACCTATTGATTAATTATTCGAATTGGATTGACTGAACTGCGACCCATAAAGTTGTAGATTTCCATAATAACAATTGAGAACAGTAATTCTCAAACATCTGACTTACTTTGACATGACACCGCATCCGATGTGAGCTCTTGGCCTGATGGACATTTGCATCGATATTGCCTTTCATCAATTGCTTCACAGCGATATTGACACGGATTGTTTCGACAAGAATCAATTGCTTTGAAGAAAACATCAGAAATGTTTAATAAAGTATTCTTGTACAATGGCAAGGGAAATATTCTGAGTAGGCAATTGGGCCCCTTTTGCTCGTCATATAACATGGTCAATTGTTTCCTAATAAACGGAGGAACTTCTTCTCTGATACTCACATCAAGAACTTACCATTTCTACAGCAATCGGGGTAAAAGAGATAAAAATAAAGTCACAGGCACAATAAATTTGGCACAGGATAGAAAGCGTTGGCGGGCTGTGTGTGGCAGTAACGACGGCCATGGCAGCTAATTTGGTCATGTTATTGTTAATATTAATTAATTGATTGTCCTGCCAAACCGTCGTTTTGTTCAGATCACAATAGATTTGCCAGTCTTTGTCGCTTTTCAAACGATTGTACATCGTTATGCAATCTATAACTTACAAAGGCCACTTTTATTTTGTGTCACCGAACGAGAAGATAATGCTGCCCAGGAGGTCCAGGGCTGCCAAACATCAAGAAATGGACGGCATTGTTCACTATTCCTCTCCATTGTACACAATTCTAATATAGTCCAATAGACCATCAAGGTATTTAGAGATTTTCGATTTTAGAGGTTAAAGATTGTTCCCGACTTGTTACCAAAACTGTTTCTGTTGACCCTCTTGTCTTTTCTCCAGTTGCCAAATCAAAAATATTTACAACAGAAGATAATTAATTACAACAATTTAACAGAGGACAATTAAAAAAGCAACCAAGGCCTCTGCATCAGCTCCGATTCATCCATTGTTTATTGATTGTTCAGGTTGATTAAATACCGATGCCTTTAAATCAACCATCGACCCAGTTGGATGTGAGCGCAATTCACAAAATCGTAACTTTTCATAACAACAATTTGACAACAGTTATTCAAAGATTTGACTCACTTTGACACGACACAGCATCCGACTTGAGCTCTTGGCCTGATGGACATTTGCATTGGTACTTTCTTTCATTAATTGCTTCACAGCGATATTGACAGGGATTGTTCCGACAAGAATCAATTGCTTTGAAGAAAAAATCAGAAATGTTTAAAGTATTCTTGTACAATGGCAAAGGGAAATATTCTGAGTAGGCAATTAGGCCCCTTTTGCTCGTCGTATAAAATAATCAATTGTTTCCTAATGAATGGAGGAACTTCTTCTCTGATATTCACGTCAAGAACCTACTACTTCTACAGCAATTGGGATAAAAATGATGAAAATAAAAAGTCAGAAGCACAACAGAAGTTTGTTTATTTAATATCACTGCTTAGTAGCACATTATTAACAAAGTTATCCTGTATTTAATACGGGAACCTTTACAAAAATCAAATTTGAGAAAATTTTCTTCTACCAAAGGACGAATGAATGCAGTGTTAATTGTGCTGACTTTATCGAACTGCAGTCAAAATTAGTCATTGCAGATAACTTTGGGACCGAGGATATAATAACAGATAATGTGATTACTCGAGTTGCCTAATTAAGAGAAAACAATTGAAAACAAATGACAAGAGACAAGAAAGATGCCTATGTCATGACACTATTGAATGGCATCGCATTTCTAGTTTTTCATTTTATGAATTACAATTGGAGCCCTGTCATTGCGTTAAATCCCATCGTGGCTCAAACATCAGGAAATGCATTATCTGTCAAATATAAATCCAAAATGTTCCCTTGCGAATACGCCCCAGATCCTGACCCTCTTACAAGGACGCTTCTACCAAAATGCGAACAGCCCTCGTGGCCCCTGAGCCTTAAGTTCCATTTTCTCTAATCTGGTCCTAGAATGGCATAATAAATTTCCAATTCCTTTTCGATTGCATTATAAAGGCGTCACAGCAGAAACCTTTCCTATGATCGATTAAGTTCTATTTCATGATCAATAAGCTTCTGACTTTGAAGGCTGCCATGATATCGGAAACATTTAAAAGCATTGTGCAAAACATCGAATTTTACTGCAATGGATTATCCAATAATGAAAAAAACAACATAGAAGCCCAGCTGGGGCCATCACAATATATCACATTATGCAATATATATCACATTATGCGATATATAGCATTAAGTGATATCGCATTGGTGATTTGGACTGTATTATTGATTGTCAAAATAAGTGTTAGTGCCCGCGTTACCCTGACATGATCTTGCATCTGACTTCAATTCTTGTCCTTGTGGGCAACTGCATTCGTATCGGTCCCATGCAATCACCCGACAACGATACTGACAAGGGTTGTTCCGACAAGGATCAATTCCTTCCAAGAGAAATTCAAAGAAAACAATCAAGCTGGGTTACCGTATGACTGTAACAGAATAATACCAGTTCCTTGGAAAGTGAACGTGAAACATTGCAACAGCGCTAGAAACTGAAACCCTGTGAAATCCATGAAAATTTGTGTGAAAAGGATACAAGTTTTGTTCTTTTTTTCACACAGTTACTTGCATAGTACTGGTTATTTCTCATCGTTTCGATATGTTTATGGATAAGAGTTGTTGAAGTTTAGCAGTTAGCAGTGCGAGGGAGTACCACTTTACTATCAGTACAAAAATGGTATTTTTTGCAATAAGTGTTCAATTACAAAGGAACTACAAGTACTGCGGAAACTCCAGTAAGGCCATTCGTCAATCTGATATTCAAAACAGAAAGGTTTGCTTGACATTCTCACTTCATATTCTTTCCAGTGTTGTTTAGTATTTTCGAGACAAAGACTGATATTCCAAAAAAAATGAAATCGCTTGGTTGTTTTGTAGAATGGACGTTTTATTGTAGTGGTTGCTGCATGAGGACAGTGCATATATAATTGTATTCGTAGCTTCGGTCATGTTGAACATGTAAAAATTGATGCCGGCAATTGTCTCCTCCTTGGAATAAAACACATGAGCCAGATCTAAACCAGTATTTCAACCACAGAGATTAGACTATCTAGACACTCTCAATAGTACTTATTTTTGCGCTGTAAATTTTGAGATGTATGCTCTGGAGACCATGCCTGATACTAATGTTAATCTTGTTAGTTTGGTTACAATACAACCAGGGGTGGACGGAGAAAAATTTGTAACAGGTGCACTCGGAAAGTTTTTAGATATTGAGGACTCTCACCAGCCAAAATGCAAGCAGTTGACAAATAGCAGCAAAATGTATCAAAACTTCTAGCTCCAGGAATGTTTTAAGGTTTCTGTAGCTAGCAAGCAATTGCTGTGTCTTGTGACAAGGTTAGTATCCAACAGAAAGTGGTACAAACATGGTACAAAGCAGCGACAGCGGTGACCGAAACAACTTATCAAAAGGGCACTTCTGCAATTCTGCCGGTGCTACCGAAACAAACATACGGTGTGCAGAACGTTCCGTCTAAATACTTTGATTAAGCAAGTCAGGAATGCTTGGAAAGCCACCCAAATACAAACCTCCGAGCTATCCCATCAGTTTCAAACTTTCTATGGTCGCAAGAAAAACAAACGGAGCGCCTGGCTTCTAAACATTCAACAAAATTTTCCATTTTTCCGGGGCACATAAAAACACGCCAATGTCGAATTTCGAGCATTCAGCATTCTTTGATGCTGCAGATCAGTTTTCCACGGCTGTCGTTAGCAGCCATTTCACTGGCACAAAGAAGATCAACCAAATTTGCAACGAGCGCTCATGCTCAGCAGACAAGTCAAGTATTTCGAGATCATGCCGTTTGTTGTGAAACCAAGGTGGGTTCGTGTAAGGACGAAACGTTTGTTGTAGAACGCGTAACTCAGAAAAGTGCATCGGAGGTGCACAGGCAGAGAGGCGAGATGAAGAACAATGCAAACGACTTGTCTTTGGCCAATAGAAAGAAAGCATTCTGAACGCAGATACGAGGCGACAGGTGCACAATCTTGGTGCACCGGTGCACAAAACAATAGC
>OFHS01001176.1:0-14420 GCA_900245855.1 Calvadosia cruxmelitensis
CACGAAGTTTTACCAAAATCTGAGGGGGTGAGGGTCAATCTTGTGCGTTTTGGCATGGAATGACCCAACAAACAAACAAACAAATAAACAAAAAGACAGACAAACAAACAAACAAACAAACAAACAATCAAACAAACTAACTAACTAACAAATACCTTTAAAAATTGCAGGATTCCTGATAAACTTCTTCCAGTCTTACGTTATATTGTAGAAACAAGCAAAAAACATTCATCACATTATCTAAATATTCAAAACTTTTCATAATAATTATATTCCAAAGCAAGAAACTTTATATGGGACAGCATTTCGGCGTCTGCTTGTGCGATTATCAAGTCAGCAAGCAGACACCATAATGTTGTCCATAATAGTTTCAAGGCCTAGACAAATCTCATGAAATCTGTCTCTTTGAAGACTCTAACCAGCTCAAGAATATAAACACTTAATGTTGAATTGTGTTTCACCAATTCACCTTTTCTTTCTTTGCTCTTTTGCTGCCATTTGTTGCATCTTTTGCCTGGAGATGATGCAACAGCAAACGATGAGTTGCAACCAATGAATTGAAGGCAAGTAATGGTCTGAATAACTTCAGCCGATTATTCATATCTCCACGACAATAGAATACATCATGCCTAACAATAGAAGTACCGCAAGCAATGTAGGCCTAGCTGGTGCAATGGCAAAACGACGTTGTATTTAAATTAACTTCAAGGGCAGATGTGACACACAAGAATGGATTGTTTACAATACAGTATTTAATTACATCTTGAAGACGGTTTCGAGCAGTTACCAGTGTCGCCAGTGGAAAACATGCATGTTGCGCCGAATATCTTCGGCGTGGAGCAGAGATCACAGCGGCGCAGAAGTTTGAAGAAGTTAGTACTGAACGCTGCTAAAAATCCTGGATTATGGCATGCCGCAAGTCTGGAGCAACCCCCAGTGGAAAACATGTATGTTGCACCGAATATCTTCGGCGTGGAGCAGAGGTAATGCGCCAGGAACTGGCGCACAGCGGCGCAGAAGTTTGAAGAAGTTAGTACTGAACACTGCTAAAAATCCCGGATTTTGGCGTAGCACAAGTCTGGAGCAACACTCCCTGGCGCAGTATTCGGCGTACAAAAAACGAACTTTCCACTTAGGACCAGTGTGTCTGCAATGTTCATCGAAAGCGTGGTGAGGTCATCCCCAGAATGGACAGTGTTGTGAGAATTACTGTCGAAAAGTAATTAATTACACTACTAATTACTTTCCCGAAAAAGTAATTGATTAGATTACAAATTACTTTCCAGTGGAAAGTAATTAATTACAAGTACAAATTACTTTTCCTGGAAAGTAATTAATTACTAATTACTTGGACGTTACTTTTCTTGAGTGAAAGGTCCTGCTCTCATCATCATCATCATTGTGACGCTCTCACGGGGTGGCGTAAGACCATGCCCGGGGCGTTATTGTGATGCCAGAATGTTTGCCTTAGGTGGCCTCCCTGCCTGAATGGCTCAGCTGCTGGTCCGGCGCTAACTATCCTTGCCAACGGAGTATCTGGTCGTCTGCTACTATGACTGAGGAGTCGCTTCTGCTTGCCAAGTAAGATCCCAGTAGCAGGTACTGTTTTAGTTTGCCTGTACAGTGCTGCGTTCGTCACAATTGTTGGGTGGTGGATGTCAAGGCAATGCCTTAGCAGTGACCGATGGCTTGCATCGATGGTCGCGGAAAGAGTGGAGGTGGGTGTCGCTGCTTCCATGCCATAGAGCAGGATGCTCTCTACGCAGGACTGGAACAGTTGCACCTTCAGGGTGTCATGTACACGACTCTTCCAGACGACGTCAAGCCGTCTTGCAGCAATCCATGCAAGTCGTCGTCTGCTTTCAAACGCCTTTTTGCTATTTTTAACCTGGCATCCAAGGTATGAAAAGACGGTTGTTTCCGGAACTACCGCTCCACTGAGAGTGGAAACCGGGGTCGGTGTTGGATTTCCGATGCGCATTACGACGGTCTTCTTTTCGTTAATGCGCAATCCCATTGTCGCAGAGACCTCCTCGAACCTGGCAAGTTGGCGTTGTGCCACTTCTGGGGTGTCGCACAGGAGTGCAGCGTCGTCCGCAAATGCAAGAGCATTGAGTTTGATTTCTGGGTACCGCCGAGAGAGACGTCGCCGTATGGTGTAACCATCTTCGTCCTTCAAACTCCGACGTATGATGTAGTCCATTACAAGTACGAACAGATAGGGGGACAAGGTGTCTCCTTGCAATACACCCGATGTTGTTGGAAATTCGTCACTGCACGTATTGCCACTCTTGATAAACGCACTTGTGTTTGTGTACAACGACATAACGGTTTCAACCAAGGCCTCTGTAACACTGTAGAAACGTAGGATATCTTCTAACGCACTTCTTCTTACGCAGTCGAATGCTTTCGTGAAGACAACAGTAGCACAGATACAAACAATAATTACACACAGACAAGCAATACCAGTCGACAATTTTAAAATCTATACTGCCGTTCCGTATATAGACAGGCTAGCAAAAACTTCCTGTCAAGCCGTCCCCGCCGTATAAATACAGGCTTGCACACTCCTCCGCATATCGTTCTCCCTGTGGATGGCTGTTAGCTATGACGTGTATATTCTTTTGTTGAAAAGAACCAATAGGGCCTAAGAATTCAGCTATTTTTTACACAAGATCGCCTGATAGGCACGAGCAAGGGGCACGAGGTTTGCCAAAGCTGCACTGTTTTGAAAATATTGTCTTCGAAGCAAAGGATTTTCTTACACTCGCAGCAACGCATCGTGTAGTTGTTGACAATCTCTACAACAAATTGGGGTTCCAGAGAATGATCTCCTTCGCTGTAGACCAAGACTAAGCTGATCCACAGGATTTTGTTATGATTTGCTTCGGAAAACAAACATATTTGTCGAAGGCAAAGGCGTCTGCTACAGCTGGAAGTGTAACTGGGTTGTGCTTATTATCCTGCTATTTTCTGCCATTTTTTGTGCGAAACTCGCTTATTGTCCCGTTTTTACAAAACATCTGTTGCATTGAATGAATGGAATCTTTGTAGTTAATAATTCTGAATGGAATCTTTGTAGTTTGCGCGGAGAAAAATCTTCCGAAATATTTTGCGCGTTTGGCCTCTCGTTGATGTGAATAAAATGCGTGGTTCAGCCGCGGTTATCAGCTTGAATAACAGAGTTACAGGAAAGATTGCGCGGATAGAACCTGTTTCTCTGATTAAAATGTCTGCAGCTGAGTTCAATTCTCAGAATCTGCGTGGCTGCGGTCGGGCCAGACTTGCAGTACATAAATTCCAGTCAGGGGTCGTCCCGGTTCCCGGATCCGCAAATTGCTGTAGAATTTTGTGCATCGCATGAAGCCTAACACCAGCACTCTCAATCTATTTTGTACAGATTTAAACGTATAATAGAGAATATACATCACGGAAGTATTAAAATCTTGAATTACCTTGCGCTTTGGCATTTCAATACATCAACAGAATAAAACTATTTTCCACGTGCAATTCAGATCAATCTTCACTGTTGTCTGTTCACATTTGAGATTCCCGCGTTTGAGGTAGCCTTATGCTAAGGCCTCGTTGTTCAATGCCATTACGAGGTGTTTAGACATCAATCAATCAATTTAATGTATTTAATTTCATGTGTTTGGTTTTCCCTCATCAGCTGAGTCACAACAAATTGACTGCTGCTAGATTATTGCTTGATCATCGTTGGATAATTGCTGACGCCAGAAGGAAGTGCTCTATGGCCTACAAAAATGGATCCTATTGTTATGATTGTGTGAAACCTGCGATCGGACGATGAAGGTGTAAAGTCTACCACATTTTTGTTCATCAGTCAACAACTTTCATCCGCCGGGAAAATACCGGTTTGGAGGCAATTTTGTCAAAGACATCTTGCAGGATTTTTATAGCAACATTTTGAAAAATGGCGTCGTTTAATAAGGTGCAGTTCCTTGAGGAAGAAGGACGCCAGCATATTTATGAAATCAGCGAAATGCGTCGAATGAATTACACCGGTTATAGAAGAACAATTACTCAAGTCAAGCTGTTTGCCTTCGATCGTGGCGTAAGTAAGATAAGCCTAAGCACTTGGATGAGCCGGCCTCTTATATCGTGTTTTGTTTTTTTCCATGAAGACCGGCTGTAGCCTATAAAGTAACGTTGTTTAGGCTGCACGACTGAGAAAATTTAAACCCTAGCGGAAGTGCAATGTTCAACTTTGTCAACATCAGACCGGAAGAGTGTTTCACATGTTATCCTTTGTAGTCGGTGGGTGTTTGCCAGCTGTAAATTAATTATTGAACTTATCAGGTTATAGCATTAGATGGATGGGTACAAGTGATTAAATATTAAATATCGTTTTTTTACAGTTGGTAACCAATAAGGCAATGGCATTTCTCACTAAGTAGGGCGCAGTAGGGCCCTGAACAGCTAATTAAAATGATAGGCCTACCGCTTGCAAAGAATATGTTTGTCGGCTGTGTTGGCGTTGTGCTGGGAATCCCCTAGAGACACCTGAATGGAAACCAGACGTCCTTACCACTGGACGA
The DNA here is from genome assembly GCA_900245855.1 of Calvadosia cruxmelitensis. Taxonomy (NCBI): domain Eukaryota; kingdom Metazoa; phylum Cnidaria; class Staurozoa; order Stauromedusae; family Kishinouyeidae; genus Calvadosia; species Calvadosia cruxmelitensis. The sequence continues at coordinate 4,560 of OFHS01001176.1, forward strand.
CACGGACCACTTAGAATAGCTGAAGCCACAGAAGCTGGCCCTGAATATCAACATCTTGCAATACTCAAAATATGAATAGAATTCCACTAGGTAGTAGTGTAAAGTATGTGAGGTAAGGCGCGTAGATAGAGAGTAGACAAGTTGATGTTGTTGAACTTGTTGGAGAGTGTATGGTTTACACTGACACTCTATAAAGCAACTCATGGTGGTTCGTAAAAGAAAAGGCGGTCGTGTTACCAAAGCGCTGGTACACGACGTCACAACGAGGCTCACTCGGCAGCTGATATATAAGGGAGATTGTTCGTATATATATGTTGGACGGTGCAATTTTATGGAAATTGCCCGTTCCTTCTCTTGGACAAGGAACGTTGACAATTTGACTTAAACAATGAACGGAGAACAATGAATGGAGATTGTTCGTGCAGATTATCGAGGGTGCGTCTAGCTCAACAGCAGAGCAGTGGACCGGCAATCCAAAGGTTGTTGTGAGTTTGACTCTCATGGCATGCCACTTCAGTTTTTCTGTGATGAACAATCTCGGCTTCCAACAGAGATTTGTAATTGTGGCAGATGCAATGGAGGGTAGCCAGCCCGTCCGAAGGCTTGAGAGTACAAATTGCATAGAATGATGTTACGAAATACAAGACATTTACAGTAACTGATGGAGGGCGATGATTGGCGGTCTGAGTGCTGAGGCTAATGCTTGATGAGACTGCCACAGTAGTGAATCCGGAGTCAGTGAGACACATAAGCAAACACACAAAGATGACTGTATTAGAACTGAAGAATCTGTGACCTACAACTACAAGGTCTCATGACCTATGTCACAACTAGGCTATTACACAATCACTTATGCAACCACCACTGTAGCACATACGACTACCAGCTACATGCCCCTTCTAAAACGAACTGCAATTTCTACCATTTGCGCTATAAGTCTGACTATGATTTGTGATAAGTCTAGTCTTTGCAGGGGGCACTGCAGGCATTCATTTCTTCATGGAAGGCTCTCGATCACTAGTGGGCCTACTTGGAACGGTCCCTTTTTCGCCATTTCCTCTGACCCTTCCTGAATCTTTTTCCCACCGTGGAAATGACGAAGAAAGCATTAATTGCGCCTGTAATTTCATTCGAAATGTTCCTAAAATATGCTTAGGTCTGTTTTAACTTCCAGCTGCTTGATTTCAGAGGTGGCATTTTTATCAATTTCAATCCATTTTCAATCTGTTAAGCCTACAACTTACCTCATCTCATATGCACCTGATTGAAAAGTGTAGAGCAGGACTGTTTACAGGATCAACTAGCTGAGGACCATCACTGCAAAAGGAGGCCATAATTTATACACAAAACAATAGAAGATAACTTATAGCCTACAGTGTAACCCCGTTAATATCACCTCGGTTAATATCACCTCGGTTAATATCACCTCGGTTAATATCACTTCAGTTTGAGAACCAAGCGCTGTCTGAATCAACTATTCTAACCCGCTTAATATAACTACCCGCTTATTATCACGATTTGTGACTGGAAAATCATAGCACTTGATGTTAAGGAAGTTTCACTGTAGAGGCAGTTAGGGTTACCAGACCACAGATTAAAAAATATGGAACATTTGAAAAATCTGGTAGAAATGTCTAACAAAATCAACTAAATTTGGCACTGTATGGCATATAAATACGGAACGATTCCGGGAAATAAGGGACGTCTGGCAACCCTAGAGGCAGTTCATATCCACAATTAGTTGGTTAGATGTGATCAAGGCAGTACAGTAGTTATGGAAACAAACAAAATGGAGTGGCTACTCCTTGATTTTTATTTTTATATTTCTAATCGCATTGTTTCCAATTCAGATATTCTGTTTGCTATTAGGAATGGGATGACAATATGTTATTGGCTTGTTGCAAATATTTATCAAATATAATAATGATCTGATCAATTGTGTACTTCCTAATATTATTTCTTGGCTTGAAGTGTTGATATTTACGTTTGCAGCTTTTGAAGAGTTTTATTCACAATTTCAATATCATTGTCATGATACAAATGGCTCTCGCTGGTAAGAACCCATCTATATCTACATTTCACAAGTGTCTGTCTGTTTGTATGTATGTATGTATGTATGTTCAAAACCGGGCACCTGTCACTCATGTGCAAGTACGAAAATCCCGACTTTTGGGAAACAACACGGCGCTGGTTGTGCCAGGTTTCCGAAACACACGGTACACCGCCAACGCTCAGATCAGGTCAAAGTTGAACAATGCAAATGGGTGCAGAATCTAACGGAGCCGTTTTGAGAAGGTCACCTTGAAACAAAACTATGTTTTCTGCAAGTTTGACGAAATTTGTCGAATTATTGGTCCGGTATGGGCACCTTGAGTTTTCTGTGCTTGCCTTTGCAAACCGTTGCGCTCGAATGGTGTTGCTCTCGAATGGTTAGAAAGAATTGATTTCAGTCTCTTGGGAGCCGTAGCTCAACTGAGAAACAATGCACAGCATTCGAAGCTGGCTCAAGTTGCGTAGCAAGTGGAGAACTGTGATATGTATTGGACTAATTAATATCCACCCAAATGCAAATCAACGACGCTGGATGCAGCTGCGTTAGCAGCGCGGACCAGCTAGTTCCTTATACTTCAAAACTAGCTGATCCAAACTGCTAAGCAGCTTCAAACAACATTGTGTTGTCCGTTGTTTCTTGCCCATTTCTCCCAATAGACTATAAATCAATCCATGTTGAATCATCTGAGCTCAACCATTTGCCATAGAAAACATATGCAAAGGGTGATAACAATGATATTGAAACAGAGACGAGTCACTATTCTTTCGTGATTAAATTCTTGCAAGCTCAACAAAGGACCACGGTAAACTGAGACATGAGTATAGAATTACATTTTGTTTATCTACATGAAAATGAGGCTACGGATTAATTGATAACAAGAAAAATGACGTGTTCGCTACAAACACATCTAATTCAAGGTGCCAAGTTCACAGTGATAGCTTTATCGATCTTTTAGAAAAGATAGCTCAGTTTCAAAGCAGTCCATTTAGAAATGATCTTCCACCAAGAAACATGCAAGATGCGTAAGATCTAGACACATTTGCTTGTCAGTCCCTTTCAAAGGACGATGGTCTACAGATGCTAGATAACTGGTTAACATTACAAGTGAAACTAGACTAATGATGAGTGCTATCTAGAGAAGCTTTGTTCAACACCCTGTCCTCAGTCGGTAGCTCCTCTTTGTTTCAACCAAGCAATCGATTTATCAAAAGAGAGTGACTCAATAAGCTTAGGAGCTTGTCTGTCCCAATGAAAGATACCGTCAAACCTGTACTAGTAACCACCTTTGTAGAGCAGCCATCTATAAAGGCCACTCCTCATAACCCCAAAATGGTACTTTCTTGTTAATTTGGCAAGTAGGGTATTTCAGAGAGAGCTGATTGGTACATGGTTCGTCTCCGTGGTTCGAGTTCTTCACAAACAATCAACCTGGACAGAAAGGCAACCTGTCTATACAGGTCATTTTCCTCGAGTCCCAAGGGTGACCATTATAGACAGGTTTCACGGTACAACTAAAACTACTGAAACCTATACTTACCTGATAGCTAAAAGCATGCTACCAGAAACTGTGTAATTGTGCCCTTTATTTCAACTGTGGAATCAGTTCTTTTTAATTTATTGCTATAAGTAATGTTACAGCAATGAATTGTTCAAGGCCTCTGTAATTACACTGCAAATTTCAAACTCGTTAGTTGCGAGTGAAAATCTGCTTCAAAATGGCCTAGAGAACATTCATACACATGCTGGAATTAGGAATGCTATTCGAACCAGGATCATTTCAAATCTATTTGAACCTGTATTATTTCTCTGTGATTCCAGTCTTGGCAGAAGAATCGAATTTGCTAATATCGGTGCCGTATCTTGGACTGTGGTTCAATTTAGCCTAATGAATAACTCGGTATTATTGTATTTTTTGTTTCAGCATTGCTGACGTTTGCATGTCAATACACAGGTATATGAAAACCGTCTGATGTTCTCAGTTACTTTGAATTTGAATCCAAAACCATGTGAAATAATGTAAAAATCACATGGCTTTTCACATCATTTTCGGATAGGGTAGATTTCATGTGGTATCAGATCATACTGTTAGCTAACAACATCTGATGAGTGACCAATCATTGGATGTGATTATTGTGTTTAAAATGTAAGCTATGTTAATATATCAGTGTTTGATGAGCGTAACTCAATAAGATAATGCTGTTCGATTTGATAATAATTGATCTGATCCTATTTGATCTCGACTTTATGCCCTGTCATTTGCCCGATCGGGTATGAAAGCTGAAAACTTGGTTTCTGATTTGGTCCAATATCAATGTTACGCCATTACTTAGCCCCATTTTGTCAATTTTCACTTACTTTATCAATTTAAGATGATCATATTGGTGCTGTACTTTATAATATTTGTCTGACATGAAAGTAAACAGGACTGTCAAACTCCAAGTCAAAGGTGATCTGATATACCAATGCTGACAAAATCTTTCAGACTGCACTTGGAATTCATAGTACCAGTGCTTGGAATGCTGTTAGAATCTGATTTTCAAGTAGAAATTTGTTGCTGCTAATGAATTTTCACTGAAGTAGAAGTATAGAACAAGGCAAGAGACATCAAGTGGGGAGAACTAAGAAGCAGAATAATATTTATACAAAATGACACTAAATGTACCTAAAGACCCTAAAAGATACCAAGAGACACGAGAATAATGATAATTATAGTTTATGTATTTTATAATGCTATTTCAGAGATATTGCTCAGTTGTGTTTTACAAAGGTTTAAAGTCTATGTACAGTATAACTCGGTTAATATCACCTCGGATATTATCACGTCTGTTATTATCACGGATTTCCAAAGGGTTTTATGTTTACACTCGCTTATTGTCACGCTTTTCGTGATTTGTTGCCTTGCTTGAATTCATAGGTGCCGTAATTGTCGTGAAAGGAAAAGTTGATGGAGTGTTCTTCATTGTGTTTGCCTCATCGAGCATGACAAATCAAAGAAAATGAGTCTTGTGTTGCTAAAATCTGTACATAGTAGCTCTGTTTGATGTTGATACAGAGTTTGCTGTTCTAGGGTCGCTTTTTGCTATTGTTTGGGCCGTTCCCGTAAAATAAGAAGTCTGAGTATGATACTTGGTTATTGTCACAACTCGGATAATATCACGTTTTACGATTTTCCCGAGGGTGTGATATTAACTGAGTTACACTGTACAAGTATTTTTCAATAAAATTACCATCTACAATTCAAGGATTCATTGTAAAGGTAAGGTAACTGTAGAAGAGTAAACAGAAGTCCGTGGCCATTTGCAAAAATGCTTTCTCAAAACAGTGGGTGATGAACAAGGACAAATTAATACAAGAACAAGAGAACAAGTGGTCAATTAAGTTGAGCTACAAACTCAACTCTATGGAGAATAATAAAATCCTTTGACTGTCTTGTTTGCTTTTTCAGGCATCTACTTTCAAATTCATCCAACGTTAGTTGTTTCTCCACTTGTGTTTCCTTTGGCATTCTCTATCAATGGTGAGACTTTTGTTTGAGTTTTAATTCTTACTATCGGTTCAGTGCACGGTATAAGTGGTATACACCAAAGGGGGCTCTGGTGGATCAAGTATCTAGAGGTCCTATGTTAGGGTGAAATTATCTATTCTGTCTTAGCATGTTTGACCCGATGAAGCTGCTACTTGGATTATTTGGCTGTCCAATTGAGCAGAGTCAACTGTATTGTCTATTTCTCTTATTAGGCAAATTCCAGTGATTAGCTTTCAAATCTGATTTCAGACAAATTCTGGTAAATAGATTTCAAATTAGATTTTAATAAAGTTAGGTGATTAAATCTCAATAACTTCAAACAAATTCCAGTGAATTGATTTTACCTTATGATCCTGATTCTATGTCCTAATTTTGCCCAATCCAATATGAAAATGGAAAAAAATGTCCGTTATTTGTTGAGATATCAACGTTACACTATTACTTACTTAAAGTTTTCAGTTAATTTATAGCTTCAAATGTTCTTATATGGGCGTTGATACAGTTCAACATATCGGCACTGGTTCAAAATGCATCTGTATTAGCCCTGAAGTAAACTAGCCGATACGGTAAAATCTGTATTAGCGGTCACCTCTATAGAGCAGCCACATGTGTATAAAATCCGCTTTTCGAAACCCGCAACATGACACTTTCTATAGAAGTCAACCTGGACAGAAAGGCCACCTATCTATAAAGGTCAATTTTCTCAGGTCCCAAAGGTGACCGTTATAGACAGGTTTCACTGGATGTCGCAAAATGCTACAATAATGTTTGCTTTGTGTCTTTGGACAATTGGACATTTAAAATCATATAAATTACATTGCATAGACTACATTGATATGTCAACTGTACAGGGAGTTGAGTCCGGAATGCGCGATTGGCAAGGAGCCATCACATCAGCTCTACCACACTGACATATATGTCTGTCTGTTGATAGCTGATTTTCAAAGAAGAGAGAAAGTCCTGGAGGATCTTGCTGATTTCAAAGCTAGTTCAATGATGTGGTTCTTCTGCATGCGGGACTGGCACAAAGATGCAGGTCAGTATTTAATGTCAAGTTCTATAAAATATCATGACTGTAGTTGTCAGGTGTCAGTTGCTGTCATCATTTCAGTCTTCATTTCTTGTTCCGCAGACCTGGAACAATTTTCCTTTTCCCTCGAATGTTGATGCATCAACTAAAAACTTTGCCTCACAGCTCAAATTTCAGTACTTTGATAACTATTATGAAATCTGTACTATTAAACATTGTTATATTTGTAATAATTAATCTCATCTTTTACCATCTCTATCTGTTTCTTATTTTATATGTTTATCCTTTTCAACCTCCTCTCTTGTCCTTTCAATTATATTTCAGTGATTTGTTTCGATGATTTCTTACTTTATCTTTTAATTTTATGATCACTCTGTAAATTTTATTTAAGGTCCCCCAAACAAACAAGCACAGTTACCTATGGGAAGACCTGGTTCATGTCAATTAGCTTGCCTTGTTCTTATAAATTTGTTATTTTATTACTATTGTATCCTGTTATTGACATGTCCGAAATAAATATCTATCTATCTATTTATCATTTCAGTCAATCTTCTGGTTTGATTTGATTTGATTTATTTATCAAAATAAGTAATAATGATTGACAGGCAAGCACAGGAAAGTAAATTACTTACACTATACGTGCAGCCTAATAACATTTACAAAAGCGCGATAAATTTACAGAATATAAACGACGTTTAAAACAGAAATTGAAACAGAGGTAACAACATCATCGGTAAGGGAATTCCATACTGGTGTTGTTGTCGCTTGATCGTCTTTTGGATAATGATAATTTCCCTGCATCGTTATATAATCTGTTCTCTTGGTTGAGCTTTGCTTTGTTTATATCTCGACTAATAATGTGAAGGGTTGTAGTCCTCATTGTACTGGATGTCATTCTGTCTGGTATTTTGTGACATGTGTCATCTTATCTTGACATTAATTACAGGTTTCGATGATGAATTCATGAAGACGGTTTCCAACAAGGCCAAAGGTCTCATTATCCACTTGCGAGAGTATCTGTTGACTGCCAAAGCTAAGCATAGGGACTTTGTTACTAAGGTGAGATTTTGATTGGTTCATCAGCATCAACATAGACTTTGTTTCAGTAGAGTATCTCAGAAAGTAAAGGACTTTCTCGCGCGGGGTCCTAGATACTAAAGCAATATAATTATAATACAAGTAATCAACATTAAGCAGTAATTTGACTGTAGAAAATGACCTTTATATATCAGTGGCCTTTCTGTCCAGGTTGATCTCTTTAAAAAGTATCTATTTGCGGTGTTGAAGAGTGGTCTTTATACACAGGTGGCTGCTCTATAGAGGTGACCTCTAATACAGGTTTCGCTGTGTGCCATTTTTAAAGTGGTGGCTGAGTTGTTATTGCTGAGCACTTCGTTTAGGCAGCTTCTGGTTCAGCTACAATCTCAATGCAATAAGCAATATCGGATTAACTGCAACTTATCGACGCAGTCAAACCTGCCTTGAGCGATCACCTTGATAGAGAGCCTATGGCGTGTTCCCTACATGCCGTTGCTTTGTCAATAACAGAAGCTCGACTGTATACTGGACTCCCATAAATATTTGAAATGCTGCCAAAGTTTGGCAGACGATGATGTGTTAGTTAGTCAAATTGGAGAAAACATGGCTATCTTCAAATGTAAAATACATCCAGTAAACTTTAATTAATTCTATTTATTTTTAATCATATCAAAAGAGCGATAATACGAAATTATGGACATAATTCTTTTATGTTTTATTTCGCGCGAACAGCATTTCTATTAACATTTGAAGCAAAATCAACCTGTTTTTTTCATGGTCAAATTCTCTTGTGTCGGTCGATTTGAGTTCCTTAAACTCTCATTATGCAGTTTATCAACATTATTTAAAAGTAGAAGATGGCTCAACTTCTAAAAACGGTTGATATTATATTACAGTGTGAGTGATCAGTGGATTTTTTTTGGCCAGGATCTGTCACTAATCAAAAACCATGAGAAAGCCATGTGAAATGGGAAGCACCATGTGAATTAGAAAACAGGGCAAAAAACATGTGAAAAGGGCCCTTTTCACATGAGTTTCACATGGATTTCACATGGTATCAATTCATAGTGTGCTAAGACCCCACAGCACGGATAGTAGGCACTTTAATATTTATATCCCAGATTTGTTATGAAGGTAATTTTAATCGTTTCCGACTGTGATTTAAACTTTATGTGACATTTCTTCTTTCAACGTTTCGTCATTTTCCCCATAATTATGATTTGATATTTTTCAATGTGTAGGCTAGTGAAACTCAGAACACACCGTTACACACGATTTGAGATTGCCAGATACATTTTGTCAGTACGTAGATTTATCTGAAGTTGCAATTATTTTGGATGTTGGTGTTCAACGGAACAATCCGTTCTGCTATTTACAGTGCAGGCATCCAACGCACACTTTCCACACACTGCGATTATTAAAGACAAACAGTCAGACATACAGTAAATACGTCACGATTAGTGCACAGATTGACAAAGCCCCGGCTGTGTGGTTCATCGGTTTTCCACTCTATGATGTCATGTAGAGCAATACTAAACAATTTTAAGCTTAACAATTTTAGTTATATTTTTCTAATTTTAACAATTTTAATATTTAACAATTTTATTTTAATTATTTTCTTAACAATCTGAAGTTCTCGGTTATCGGAATTTGCTGTAGTAACCTGATTAATTATTGTAATTAGTCACAGAATTATCCTTTTTGACGTGTTTGATTCCTATCTTATTTTAGGTCTTGTACGAAGATTTCAGTGATATTGCTCAGATGACGGACAACATGCGAAAGAGTCTGCCACAATCGCCACCACTCATTGCACGTAGTTTGCACAACATGGGGTGAGTCAACGCACAAAGTTTATAAATATGTGCAGACAACTGAACAACTATTTTTTATCATTTTATAAAGAAATTCCTTATTTGAAGAAAATTGATATTTTCACAAAAATCTAGCACAAAAATACTTGCTCCTCTGAAACTTTTAAGCCAAATCTAAAGATTAATATGTTTCTTTATATAGAAGAAGTCCTGATTTCCTTGTTTAGAACTACAATATTGTACCTCATTTTCAAATGCTTCTCATAAATTATCTGGTACATAAATGAATAAAATAAATAATTTAGAAAAAAAGGAAAGAATAATAATTAATAGATTACCTTATACAATGGAATACGCTTAACCAGGTTCAACAGTACGAATATTTTGTTTTATATTTTTC